>JAAVUC010000097.1:0-104482 GCA_014898925.1 Fusarium nelsonii | reverse complement strand
GGTTTAAAAGGGGAGGGCTTTCCTCGAATAGCGGCTTTTGCGGCGACCTGTTGTTGGATAGAAAGGGGGGCGGGAGCAGACTCCTCGACCTTCTCGGCAGGAGGTGTTGTTTGTTCCATGGGCTTCTCCTTAGCAGGCTCATTAGTTCTCGGTGCGGTAGGCTTGGGTTTTTCCTGTGCAGGTTTTGGTTCAGCTACTGAAGCTCCGGAGGTGGCTGTGGGGGCAGCTTTGGTCGGCGCTTTTCTCCTAGGACCTCGAGCTCGACCCTTAGTCATATGTGTCAGTTGCGGCCCAGGAGCGGAGGGTTCTGTAACCGTTGCGCTGGCAGACCCCTTGGATTCGGATTCCTCAGGGGCCTTACCCCCGTTGGTAGCCATAGGAGGCGGTCCTCGCGCGAGCATACCAGCGAGGGCCGGGTTGAACCGTCCAGCGAGCTTACCTCCTATACCTCCTTGTAGCCTGGCAGGTGAGCTCGTTTCCTTGTGCAGACCTGGCAAGCCCCGTGGCTCCTCCGGTTTCGCTTTAGATTCGGTAACTACTCGCTTTAGACCCTCGTCAGCGGGTTCAGGGGCTGGTTTAGAAGCGGGTTTGGGCGTAGAAAGGGTTTGGCTGGGTATCCTCTTGGGACCTGGTGTCGGCTTGGGCGAATCTGGCTTACTCGATGCAGGTGTTGACTTCACATCAGCGACGGACTTTCTCCTCGCCATCTCAGCTCTCCTTGCGAGTCCTTCTGGGAGTGGCGCATCGTTCGTGGGGGTGCTGCTCCTTGAGATGCCTTTCCCTTCGGCCTGGGCTTTCTTAAAGTCATCCTTCTTCTTCAAAATGGCCTCCTTGAATTCGTCCACTCGCTCGGTCTTCTGAGGTCCTCCGGTCTGGTTGAGGGAAGCCTTGCCTCGGAGAATATTGCTCTTTAGTTCATCAGGGGCCACATAGTTCTGCGTCTTGGTCCTACGAAGAGTACCGAAAACATTCTTGAACTCAGGCTCCTCAGTCTTGGGCGCTTCTGAGCCAGTCGGTCGATGTCTCAAAGACTTTCGGAAATCCATCGTAGAGGCCGTCTCTGGTTTAGGCTTGGGCAAAGGTGCCGCAGGTTTGACTTCTCTGGGACTTATCGCCTCTCTCTTGGCAGATTCCGAGGCCTTCTTCTCTTCTTCAGTAAGCTCGGGATCAGGCACAGGTTCAGAATCAGACTGGGCTATCTTTTCCTCGGCCGGCGTTCCAAGTTCAAGCTTAGGTGCGCTCTTAGAAAAGCTCATGGTAGGACCATGCATGCTAAGAGGCCGATTGCCACCAGGTGGGGGAGAGTATATACCGCCAAGACCAGTTGTGTTTGTCTTTGTTGCTGTTCCCATTGGAGTAGACCTCATAAGTCCTCCGATACTAACTTGGTGCTTATGAGAAATAGAGCCTGGGCGAGGTCGTGTTCCTTCAGGAACGCTTCCCTTGTTTTTATTAAGCTCAGCCATCCACGCTGGCTGCGACGAGCTAGACTTATGGTGTGACTTGTTGGGCGACTCAGGAGGCTTGTTCAAGGCACTCTCGAGCCAGCTTGACTTTGTCGGACTCCACCTTCGGGGATCCATTGTCTTGGATGGACTAAGGGGCATGGCAGAATCTCCCAAATTGGTGTCGACAGTAGGAGCAGGAGCTTTCGGTGTAACCTCATTGTCAGACTCTCCATGTCGTGATGTTGGTCGACTTGAGCCCGGAGTCGTCGCTCCGGGCCCTGACCTGCTCTGTGGACGAGCGTTTATAGACAGGCCTGGGCCTTGGTTCGATTGAATCGAATTGGCACGGTTGAGGCTAGGGGGGCTGGTGACGCTCCATCGTTTGACACTGTCCGACCTCTTCATCATGGCGCTCTGAACGAAACCGCCCATGCCCTTGGTGGGTGAATTGGATCGCGAATTGGACCGGGTGGGAGACATGCGGCCCGGAGAGGCATTTGAAAGCCGGCCGTCCAAAGATTTGTCTTCCCCAGCATCAAAACCAGGGGGGTTGAGTGATGGGGGACTTGCCAACTTCATCTTAGTAGGCGTGGCAGGTTCCTCCGCAGGCTTCTCAGTAGGCGGGCTTGGCTTTGGTTGTTCATCTGTCATGCCAGGCAATTGCGCCTTGACAGAGGCCATGTCTAAACGGTCTGCATCTTCAACTTGGTTCTTTCGGTAAGCAGCGGAGCTCGCCCCTCGGTCTGCTGTTTGACGGAACCATGAAGGGTCCTTGGAGCCTAGAGACTGGGCAATCTGATCCTTCGAGAATGTCTCTTCAGTGGCTGAAGCGGGAGCAGGTGTGGAATCCTGCGACCCGATAAACGACCGTTGGGTCGCATTTTGGGTTGCGAGCATGCTTAACGGGCGGGTAGAACCGCTGCGGGAGTTAGGCCGTCGCTGCCACGACAATGCAGAGTAACGGGTGGGTGGTGTGGTCGCAGATTTAGTATCGACATCAGAAGGAGCCTCGTTCTCCTTCGTCGGCGAAGAGCTCAAATCCATTGAAGTGTCGGGTTTCGCCTCTGGCTCTCCTGATTGTGAAGCACTGTCTTCCCTCGAGAATCTGGGAGAGTCAAGCTTCAATGCCTCGGTGAGGTGCACACTGCGTCGACTCGAGCGTGGCGAGGGAGTGTTTGCAGGGGATGACTTTTGTGGTGAGATGGATCGGGCACGTTCTGCAAGGTCAGATGGTGGTTAGCAAAAAGGACACCATCGGCAATTGTGTAATTCCAGCTATCAGAATGTCCCGTAGCCAAATTAAAATTATGGACGAGGCAGTAAATAGCAGATGAAAAACAGAAAGTAAACAATACGTGTACGACGGGAGGCAGTTGGCCCGACAAATGACAGAGGGAGCGTCATCAATGCAACCAGCAAAAGCCTCCCGAAGGAAAGTCAAGCGGCCGCATTGGAAAGCTCAAGCTCTTCATTGTTTTTGTTTGTTTTTCTTTCTCACCTTCTCGACGAGCTTGTCTTTCTCGCTTTGCAGCCAAGTAATCTTCGAGCTCACGAGCTCTCACTTCGTCTTCTTCGATCTGTTGACCACGCAGGCGCTCGACCTGCTCGAGAAATTGGGAGACTTCGTCGGACATGGCTCTGGGGACTTTGGGACATGACACGGAAGGGAGTGGATGTTTTAGAGGACAGCGGCGGAGAAGGGAGGGGCAATTCGGAGAGCAGGCGCAAGCAATCTCACGCACAAGGCTGCAGTAGGTATTATAGAGTGTTTTTGTTATCTCCCAGAAGCCGAGCTAGCTTGGAGATGCTGTGCTTGCTGGTGGGAAGTTGATTGTAGATGGGACTGGACAGGATGGAAACTGGGTCTGGGTCTGGATCAGGTCCAGGACTAGGATGGTATCATGTCTCTATGCAGTGGAAATTTCACGAGCCGACTTTGGTATGTGATTGGTCCATGGCCGCCCCCAGCTGTAAAACCCACTGTAAGAGGGGAATCCAGGTAACTCTGTAGGTCCCTGTAACAAGTTTCGGGGGGTTTCGTTCCCGCTGCCACCCGCTACTCTGTAAGGTCTGGACGATTTGTGCCTGACCTAAATGAATGGAATGCAACCAGCAACGGACCGAGTATCTCACCACCTCAGTTAGTTGCTGCATATTGAAGCTCGATCTCATGCAAAAAGTGCATGAACCAGGTCTTTCATCTTGCTTGCATCATGCAGACTCGGATCGATGCTAGGATCGATTGAATTGAAAAGTCCCTAACGTAGCCAGCAGCCTCACGAGCTGAGTGCTGTCCTGTGCCGTATCCATGTGCGCCATAAACAAAAAGCAATAAAAACGTCATCCTTTGTTTACTTTCCTCCATCTTCCCCCACGACGATCCACCACAACAACAAACCCAAACCCAAACCATGGCTTGGATCCGTCGAAACCTTGTCACAACCTACCTTGAACCAGTTTCGTATTACACTTAGTTTATGCCTCAGACCATATTCAGGTCCTTAGCTCATCTGCTGTGCTCCCAACAGATCGGGGAAATACGACGTCAATCAGTGTTGACATAATAAGCTGCATGCGGCGCTTAGCGATGCTCTCCCGTCTATCACCCTCGTCCGGCTTGTTCCCTAGTTCTTGGCTTAGACTAGACGTGGTTCGCAAATCTTGCGTGCTGCAATAGACTATAGCACCGTTGCCCGGCGTAACGAGTCTATCATATCGGGTTTCAAGTTTCAACATTTGGCTAACTGCCTAACTTGTGCGTATCCCACGCTTTGCGGCTGACTGCTTGCAGGCTGACGACATACAAGTCACAGTGAGGTTGTCAATGTTTGCTTTTGTGAACGGACCCCCTGTCGCAAGGGCCAACAATGACTGTTTGAATTTCGTTCAGTATTGTTTAGTAAAGAAATAGACGCTTCTTCGCATCCTCCACTACCCATGATAGTCCCTCCTTGAGATTAGTTCCAGTCATTGCGCTGCATGGTAAGATGTTCCACCGATGTGTTCGTATCGACTCCAGTTGCAATTCCTAGGTTGGACAGTATAAGTTTGTTGTTCTAATGTTCTTGTTCTAAAACGTACCGAAAGAATCTCTGCTTCCGTCATGCATCCCTCAACATCTGTCTTGTTTGCAAACACGAGTAGGCTTGCCCCTGCAAGACGCTGTGTCACTTGTCAGTAATTGTCCGCCGCCGGTGAACGTTGTTGCGCACCTCTTCTAAAAGTAGTCCTTGCAGCTCGTCTCTGCAGTCTTGAATGCGTAGGCGATCTGTTGCATCAACAACCCATATCAACGCATCTGTCTTTTCGAAATAGTTTCTCCAGTATGATCGTAGCGTCTTCTGACCACCCACGTCCCCTAAGAAGTCAGCTCACATCGCATTCAGCATTCTGAGAGTCTGCGATACGCACAAATGTTAAGCTTGTACCTGTGAGAGTCGTCAGTATAGTTTTAGTGGTGGACAAAGAACTGCGTACCCTTCGTAGTCGATTGTCTTGATAATGAAACCTAGCGTTGGGCTGACAGTATTCACATCTTCTCCCATAACCTTCTTCACAATCGTCGTCTTTCCCGCATTGTCGAGTCCGCTGTGTCGGGTCAACATCGCATTCCTCCAGACCGCCATAAAAGACATTCTCACAGCATTAGGATTCGCATTTCCTTGTCCTTGAGTCGAGCTTTTCGCAGAATTGACAGCATTTTGATTTGTAACAGATATGGCGCAAAGTTACGTGCAAAGATGGAAATGGCTCGCCTTTCGCTTATTCTTTATCTTTAGTCTGAAGTATTGGCATTTTTGTGGTTTCTGTCACATTGATGAAGATGATGGTCGTTGAAATCAGAAGCCTGCGGCTCTCGCTACTCCACGTGATTGGTGCTCATTTGAACTCCATATCATTAGGTAGGTCTACTTCACAAAGTTCAAGTGCACTATAGCTAGCAATCATGTATCAATCCGCATTTTTAGGCATATTAGAATACAACAATTACTCCCTCTTACTATCATCCTTACACTTCCGTATGCCATGCTCTGCTTCCAAATCCCGAACCCTCCAGGCCAATCAGCAAGTAATAATTATCATACAAAGTCCAGTCGTAACGATTCCTCAACCATTCACGCATTCCTAAATATCATTACATATCATCAGGGCTCTCTTCGATCTCAGATGTCGGGCGTACTTCCAGCTCCCACACATTCAGGCTTTTCCAAACACCTGGATTGTTTCCATGTTTGACGGCGTCCCGGAACTGGGCCACCTGCTCGAAATCGAATTTGTTCAGAAGACGCTGGATGCTCTCGACTTTGGGATCATTTTTCCCAATGGAAAAAGCCTCAACATAGACCTTGTTGTACTTTCGAAGGTTGTGTGCAGATACATACTCATACGTCCTTCGAGTGTCAGAGCAATCCCAGTTATAGTCAATCTCACTGCGATGATAGATATTGACGCAAGACAAGATCTTGTCAAGGAGAGCCGTGCCGATAAGTTTCTTGCGATATTTAGGGTGAACAATCAACTTGATGTTGCCTGAAAATCGCGAACCATAGCAGGTGCCGTTTAGGAAGCCCTGGCGCGCATCAGTAATAACTGCAAAGCCGAGAACGGTCGGTTGCGACGTCTGGCGAGACTTCTTGAACTTGAGGAACTCCTGATATTCATCCTCTTCGGCCTTAGACCAGTTTGTGCGGTTGGGGAGTCGGCCTGGCGAAGGAATGGCAACAATGAAAGGCCGATGCTTGCCACGGCATGCGCTGTAAAGGGTTCCAATTTGTCCGCGGTCTACCGTGGGAAGGTATAGTTGAGAATCTTGTCCTCGTTCGCGCTCTAGATTGATGATATCCGCGATGGCCTGAAAGTCTTCTGGTTCTACCGGTCGAAGGGCGCAAGCAGCATCAGGAACCTTGTCCTCTTCAAAAGTTGGGTTCGCATACTTTGCCTCCTGTTCTCTGCGCTCGATTTCTTTTTTTAACTCCTCCCGGCGAGCGATTTCTCGGAGGATGCGGTTCTCAGAACTGAGGTTCATTCGGCGCCAGTCATGTTTCGCTTGACCGTCCCTTTGCAATTTAATGTACCGGACCGGTTCGATGAGCTTGCCAGTCTCAGGGTTGATATCGCAATCGTCGGTACGAGGGTCCCGGTCCAGAGTTAGAAAAAGGACCTTCGGGTAATTCTCCTTATCACCATCCCATTTCTCGACTGCCTCTGCTGAAAGGGCTTGAGTGTTGGGGTCAAGTTCGTCATGGTGCAGAGCTGTCTCGACTTGACCCCATTCGTCGGTTGTATCAACTGGTTGATTCTCATTCTCATATGGCAGTATAGGGCAACCGCTCAAGGCTAGAGAGGCGGTGCTGAATGAAGGTCGTCGGTGTGTGAGTGACATAGAGCCAATAGCCTCTATGATATGAAGTGGTGCTGGTAAGGGAGCACCTTGCACCTCGGTCGAGGAGTCCGAGGGCGCCATTTCCTTGGGAGAGTTCCAAGTGCCCATGGAACTCCGTTCAAATTCAAATGTTCCTTGGGAGCCGGCTTTCGCTAATGGGTGTTGAGAGAGACTCTCCTCGGTCTCAGAAAGAGCCTGCGAGTAATGAGATGGAGGTGCCATCTGAGTAGATACTTGTAGCCGAGGTGTGTGAACCAACTCCATGTTTGTGTGTTGATGCGGGGGTCCATCGATCGTTTTCGCGGGTGCTTGTTGGTGAGGAGAGCAATCCCTTATTTCTGCAGATGATTGCCGGACGTTGTTCAATCGGCTCTTCAAAACATCGCTGGGAAACAGTTGTTGTTGAGCTGGTCCGGTATTGAGGGCCTCCCTCAGTCCTTGGTAACGCATGAGCGTCTTGGTGAGATTTGGCGAGGGAGTGTTCTCCTTACCAGCACCAGTTTGACTGCTTTGCGCCCACGACATGATGCGTAAATCGCACTTTATTTGTGAGTATCTCTGTAAAAAGGGGCCGGGCCAAAATCTCAAGACGAACCTGCGGTCGGGTAGTGCTGACGAGTCAACCCGCTTGGATAGGTACGGGAACAGGCAGAACAAGCAACGGGTAAAGACAGTAAAGGGTAGAGAGAGGTATGCACAGGCTCGGTGTTGGAGAATCAGAATCAGTGTGCACTTGTTTTCCTTGCAAAGCTTTAGGCAGACGAGTCGAAGAGGAAGGAAAGGGGCAGAAGCAGTGGATGTTTGCCAGCTCCTGACACCTAGCAGGAGCCGTCAGGCAGTGGCAGTCACTACAAGCTCACGCTTTCGCTCCATCAAATCAGTTACCACGTTTAGTACCGCCTCAGCACCCAGGGAGGTTGTAAAATAATACGCACACTAGGTAACCATGGGTAAGTGCATAGCTCCGCAGTTGATTCGATCGACTTGTCGACAATGAGGTTAGTAACCTCCATTATTCCTCATGCCAAAGACCATTTCATTACGGAAAATCACAGCATGTAGAGGAGTAATCTAGATGGGGAAAAAATAAGTAGATTCAATTAACAAAGGAAATTGTTTTTGCATGGCTCTGCTGTGTCCTATCTCATATGCTCTCTGGGTATATCCACCTAAACAAGTTACAATCTAAACACAATCCAAACTCCTCCAAGTACCTACACCCCAAACACTCATCCACTATTCTTCGTCCTCCTCCTCCCGGAGCATGCGCTCCCTATCCTCTCGCAACTCATCCCAGACGCTCTTGTCTCGCGGGCCCTGAGTCGACATTCGCGACTGTCGGGGCGGGGCCCTGCTTCGTCCGCCATTGTTCGAACTGCGAGGTTCTCGCGCTCGATCCTTTGGGGGCACGGGTGGAGGAGCTCCATACTGCTGAGAGCGTCGGAAGCCGGGATGGTCAGAGTATATGCTTGAAGCCGTGGCAATCGAGTACGTATCCGCACCCCGCTGTGTCTGTGCCTGTGTTTGTGGTGCTCTGACAGTTGGGGGTGCCTCACGAATTTCAGACCCAGGACGCAGGCCCCATCGTTGACAAAATTCCAGGTGTGCTTGATTATCAGCAAACGTAGTAAGGACAGAATCGTTGTCGTTGAGCGCGTTTGGCACAATAGTAGCGCGGTGTGTATATGCGCCTGCAATCACAGATTGTGGGGGAGAGAATACGGAGACAGGCTCCCAAATTGATTCCGCATCATCACCAGAAGTGCTGTGAGGCGGAGTAGGTTCTACCCAAGGCCTTTTGGCCAAGTTCAGCGGTGCTGGGACAGCACTTGAATTGCTGAAAGTAGATGCCGCATCGTTCTCAAGGTCCGGGGCCATGTTGAGCGTTGCTGGAACAGCACTTGAACTACTGAAAGTAGATGCCACATTGTTTCGAGGCTCTGACCCAGAATCTCTCGGCCGCCGCTCGCCCGCCAATGTTCCCATCGCATCTTGGGCATAGTCACGAACGGCAGGATGCATGTCTTGTTCAAACATCTCTCGACGCTTGGCTGCTGTCAAACCTCGTTTCTGCATTTGACAATCCAGATAGATCGATGCTTGGCAAGATTCATCTTCATCCATCCACTGTTGCTCGTCGTCCTCCTCCTCGTATCGAGCGCTCTGGTGGCCCGATTCTTGTCGATGATGTGGACGGCTGCTTTCGTGGCTGTTCTCTGTACCATAACTCTGTCGGGAGCTTTGCCCACGGGGTGCTCGCTCCTGACGATCAGAGGCAGACCTCTCATCGCCTTCGTGTGTTCTTGATTCGCGGTGACGACTTGAACCAGTCGGGGTTCTAGGCACACGAGAAGACCGACGACGTTCCTTTCTCGAAGCGTAGATGATCGCATCCAATTTGTCAAGTTCCTGGCGGATTTCATGGCTTTCGGTCATAACGGCCCTGCGAATATCCGCTTTGAAGTGCCCAATCCAGGACTCCACCACTCGAAGCAATCTGGGGCCCCGGTGGCCTCTATCATAATATCGGTCGCGGCGCCCAATCATGGATGCTCGCAAGTAGGACAACGCATGGGGTCTGCCTCCGATAGCCGCCATGATACAAGCCTCGCATTTACTCAGGACTTTGTTCTGGTTTGGCGAAACGCGTTGGTAGCCAAAGGTTGCATTGAACGCATCCCGGCTCATCCAAAGTCCAGTCATGGCGTCTATACGATCGAGCCACCCAGTGGCAGCACTAGGAAGATCGTTGTGTCGACGCCAGTCGCGATACCGGTGAATACGTACAGTGCATTCAATGGTGATGAGGCCCATCAGGCGCCGGATCAGCTTGGGGTTGAGGTCGCGATGGGCATCACAAAGACAGGCAGTAGGTCTTCCATCTTGTACATGTCTCGGCCCAAGGCTCAGGTTCTCCAGTCCAGATGACAAACGTTTCCAAATGTTCTTAGAGCGGCGGTTTGACTTGTCGAGTCTGGCTACGCCGTCATATTGTGACTGCAGCCAGTCCTGATCTGGCATAACTACGTTGACGCCCTGGTCCATCCATAGCAGTTCCGTGAGTTGGTCAAGCTGGTGATCTGAGATGTCACTGAGCGGATAATTGTCGTACTCCTCATCAGGGGCGTTGTTTGCACGGTTGGGTGTCATGATGAATACTGTGATACAAAAATGACAAAGTCGCTTGAATAATCGAAAAATGTGTAGTCGATAAAATAATCTTTGGTGATAGCCTTTTGTTCCCAATTCAGTAGAAATGCTTATTTTCGCGCTGTTGATAAGTTTTTTGAGGCCATTTCCTCCTTCACCTGCTGCCGTGTCCTGCCTTATAAACCCGTTCAATCATGAGTGCCAGCCACGAACATGCACATTAGAACAGCGAAACAGCTAGATGTTCAACATGTGTTCCTGATTTATGTGCGTAGTTAAGTGAACAGTCGGGCCATCGCAGCCTAGTCCGGTGGGTTGAACAGCTTGTTCTCTGTTCAAACTTTGTGAACGAGCACCACTTTGTTGACGGTAACCTTGTTTTGTTAGCAAAGAATTGAAAACTTTGATACTGTTCCGCACACCTACCTATGGCATAATGTGAACAGGACGGACAGGACCCAGGTGTGAAGTGACAGCTCAGAGACATCAAAAGTTATCCGCAAACATATGGTATTGGACGAATGAAGGGGTGGGTGGATATGTTAGTCGTCGATCGTAGTGAAGCATGGTTCTCGTGGAACATTTGTCCGATTTTATTTGTTCTGACAAAGGGAACAAGATGAACAGTATGGTTGTTCGCGTATTGCTTGACCCAAAGTAGGCCCATCAACGCCTTCCGTCGAAATGCACATTCCTTCCAGTCATAGCGTTGCGTAAGACACCAACCGCCAGTGATAACTCCCAGCATAAACAGAAAAGGTAACGAGAAAACGGCGGCTGTGGTACTAGAATACAATAGCAAAATTGGGTCGGCATCAGACAAACAATCCTCTCCGTGTGTCGATACCTATCCCTTCATCACAACGCCATGGAAATCCATAACTCCTTGATCATGCTCATATGTCGTTAGTGGGGTATCAGACGTATGTCATCAACTTCGGACATATTGATTCCTCGAAGCCTGTTGCTCCATCCGTAACCTCTCTTGGCGGATCTTAGCAGCCTCGGTGCCATCGTCAGGCTGGGCCATCTCCTTGAGCCAAGGATGTTGCAACGCTTGCTTCGCAGTGATGCGGTGAGCAGGGTCATACACAAAGATCCTCTTAAGCAGATCGACAAAGTTCTTAAGGAAAGCGTTATTTCCAGGAATAATGTGCTGTTGTCTGTCAGTTCGAGTCTTATAGAATTAGGGCGAGAGGATGCTTACATCAAGGTGCTTCATGGCCTTAACGAAACGACGGGAGCCGCGAGTTGTATCTGGCGTAGGATAATCGAGCTTAAGGCGTTTGAAATATCTGGTAATGTTAGTACGTGAACAGTTAGAAATGAGGGAAGTACTAACTTAGAAGCAGCATTGCCGCCATTTCGAGTCGACATCTTATTGACGGCCTGGACGAGATGACTGTCGATTCGTGACCCAACGACTGCCTCCATCATTGCCAGATGTTCGAGATTGTCGTGTGTTTGGAAGAGAGCATCGCCCGTAAAGAACTCAACTAGAATACATCCTATGCTCCAAATATCGCAGGGGAATGACCATCCCAGACCCAGGATAATCTCTGGAGCCCGATAGTGACGTGTTGAGACCACTGAGGAATGATACTCGTCTTGGAATGTAGCAGAGCCAAAGTCGATCAACCGGATCTCGGTATCAAGTAGGACACGGCGTTGCGTGGCCTGACGGTTGATGGTGGTAGATGAAGATGGGATCTTGCGGTTATAAGTAAAGGTCTGATAAGCGTGATCGCAGAGCAAGATATTCTCGGGCTTGAGGTCTGTATGAATCAAATTGAGATCGTGCAAAACTGCGATAAGTCAGTACGCGATCACCAAAATCAGCTATTGGAATACTCACATGCAACACTCGTGAAGAGTTGGCGGGCGAAACTCTGAATCTGACTGTTCGGGAAGGGAACAAACCCATTGCCCTTGAGGAAGTCGAAGACACTTTGGTCAAGCAAGTCCATGACGATACAGATGTGGCCGCGATAATCGAAACAATCTCGGAGATGGATGCATCGGTTACGGTTCTCCTCGTCGTTTCGTTTGAGGGTTTCAAGGACACGAAGTTCAATTCTCGAGGCATCTCTGTACTTCTGGACGGATCGGATGATCTTGACAGCCACGGCTTTATTACGTTTGCGGTCACGGGCTTCAACGACTTTGCCGAATGTTCCTTGGCCCAAAAGACGAACGATTTGGTCTATGAAGTGGTTAGGAAAATAATGGCATAGAGCGTTGGCTATTACTTACACTTCTCAGTGAGCTCAGCTTCGGGTATGACAATGTAATGACCATCGTCATCATCGACCTTGACGTTCTTGTTGTAATGTCGCTATTGAGTTGTGTCAATAAACCTTCACCGAACTGTTGAATTAATGTGGAGTAACACTCACGTCATGGATAACCTGAACATTGACTTCGCCAGCCTTCTTGGGAGGGTATGGTGGAGGCTTATAGGTGAAGAGATCTCCAAGACCATCTACGTCGCGACGCTTGGCCTCGTTGGCTACCTGCTGACGGGTGCGCTTTCGCTTGAGGGGAGCAGCCGCCTCCTCATACTGTCCATTGGACGAGAGTGAAGTCGGGGCGGTAGTATTGACAGCAGAATTGGTGCGATCACTGCTCGAATTGGACGAGCCAGCAGGCGTTGAAATCTGCGCCGTGGTGTTGTTTTTTGATTCGAGATATTTGATGTGGTAGCCCGAGGCCTGGACAGTGCCAGTCTCTTCATTCTGTCTCCTCTTCTTGGCCGCCTGGCGGTTCGTGGTATCGTTGGGCGCGGCAACGGTGCTGTTCGTAAGTTTCCGGCTGGTATTTGCTTCAGGCTCGGGTGTGTCATCAATAACGATGATTTCCTTAGGGAGGCCATTTTTGTAAAAACTATTCCAATCGGGTTCGCGAGAACGGCGACGCTTTCTCGAGGGCTCCGCGTGGGAAGCAGGGGCGGGCTCAGGCATGGTTCCAGTCGTATAACCCGCGTCGTGTCGCGGGCTGTGTTCCTGGGCGTGATGTGCAGAGCGAGAAGTCGATGAGTGCGTCAGGCCTATTCCATTCGATCCCGAGGAAGAGTATGCCAAAGGCGAGAGTTGGTATGGAGGAGGCAGAATGGCACTGTGCGAGGGCGAGGCGGCTGAAGAAACCGGAGGAGGTAGAATATTCTGATTCGAAGCAGCAGGACGATAGTTGGCGCTGGGATTTGGCTGGTACGTCTGATGGTGCGAGTGCGAATGGGCGTACGATTGCGGATAATGGTGAGGATGGTAGTGTGGGAGCGTGGCCGTGGCCGTGGTAGGTGTTGACATGATGGGGGAGCCAAAGCCACCCAGGGCTCAAATACAGAAGAGATAGGTAGCGATCACGAAAAACAAAAATGAGGTATATGCGAACGTGCCGTGACAGGATCGAACGGTACAGAAGACCGTACAAATCGTCGAGTCGATTCGTATGTGAAGGTTTTCTTCAGGCTCATATGAATATGTACCAGTTGAGTGCGTCGTGGAAAGAAGAGGAGAAACGATGAGAGCGATGAGCGAAGAGAGGCGAGATAGAACGGGGAAGGGGACCCGGGGGCGTCCCTTCCAGGTTAGTGGTTTTGGTTTGGTGTACGATGGTTATGGTGGTGACGGGAGGTGGAGGTGCGCCCGGGAGAATGAGAGGGCAGTTTAGAGAGTGGGCTGGGCTGTGATGTGATGACCACCCAGTGATGGCTCAGCGGTCTCAGAGCGTGTTTAGGGGCTTGCTCAGTGAATTAGCACCTGGGGGTACACTGTGGGCGGGCCCTGCGGGTAGGTTTTGTGCGGATGTCCAGGGCTGGGCTGTGTTGGCCTCCCGCTCAATCTAGGTTGCTTTTTCTCTCAAATGCTATCTTTGAGTGTGGGGATAAAGGAAGAGGCAAGGGCAATAACAAGAAGGAAAATGAGCAACGGTTGAGTGGAGTGACTTCACAAATCTGCCCCAAGCTCGGTCGGTTGAAGGCGTCACGGGCATCCATTTGTCTTGGAAGAAGGCGTTGGCCAAAAGTTACTGGGTGGCCGGGGAGTGCTGGGACGGACCAGAGAGATCCATTTGGGGTGACGTTGATTCAGATAAAGATTCAGTTCTGGGTACATTCTACATGGCGGTGACGTCTAATGATAGCAGGTATCTTGGGCGTCATCTTGCAACAGTCCCTACGGGTGTGGATTTGTCATTTGTCACTCAGGTTGGTGTTGTGTTGTTCTGTGCTAGGTCGTCTCCTTTCGGATTACGATTTTGGGGTCAAGACGACGTGGAATCCCCGTGGAATTTACAGAGGTACTTAATTGGTGTGGCGGCGTCGCGATCCGGCATTGGGAAGGAGGGTGCTCAGTTAAGGGTACCTTAGTACTTTGAGAATCCAGAAAACCAGGGTCCATGGAGGGTCGTTTTGGGGAAAATGGCCGGAAGAGTGAGGCGAGGCAAAATAGGACCATTCAACGTGATTAACGATGGATACTGTAGAAGAACCAACACGTCCAACTTTTAACTGTAAAGGAGTGCCTACAGTACAGCAAAGCCCAAGTCCGAGTCCATGCAAAGGTACCTTATTATTAAGGTGATAGATTAATACTAAGGCAGGTAATTAATATTGCCAAGTTCAATTCAATTATGTAGGGATATCCTGTATCGAAATCAAAGCTCTCAACACAAGGCTTCTGAGCTGTAATGTCGCTAGATGGTCCTAGGCTGTCTTACTCTAGATATCGTTCAAACAATCTAATGTGAGGAAAGGGCAGGGACCAACGTGTGACGTGACTAGACGTATTACAGAGAACTTACTGTAGACCCGTAACAAATGAAGGGTTGATAGAGGCATAAAATGCTCACCAAGCTATCTCGGACAATAGATGCTGCCTCAGGAAGGATTTAGATTTCAGTGCATCGACCAACGTTACGATAGTTGGGTGCCTTGTCGGCCTTACTACAACAGAGAAATTGCCCTGTTTCTGCCGATTCCAAGGCTCTTGTCGTGTCATGATGGCAGGAGATGATGACCTGAAAGGAGGGCCCGTTTCGTGACTGATGCCGCAGGTACAACAGCAACACTGACCCACAGGTACTCTCTTCGACTCACTTGTTTGTTTTAGCCCAGCTGAGCATGCTATGGTACCTCGGAGGTTTCATGATAGGAGTATCTTCCGCTTGCTCCTTCCTCTCTTTAGACCGTCCTGTCCCGTCCAAGAGAAAAAGGGAAAAAAAAGAAAAAAACACAATGTGCCTTGACCATCGTTGGCACCTTGCTTTGTTCTTTCACCTGTTCCATCTCAGAACTTGTTCTTCTATTCTTATTTTAGATTAACATTATGTTCTTAAGTATCAACGGCTTAATAGAGAAACAAACGGCGAGCCCAAAGTTACGCTGCAAGAGATGTTGGATATACGTCATGAGGCCCATTCACGGGCAGGAACGCCATTATGGTACCGTACCTACCCAAGCTGAACACGACCCTACAGAAACACAAAATCCACACCACGAAACATGTGCCTTGCGTATTGCGCTCGAATTAGAACGTGAACAACTCTGTTCATTTGCACGCGCTTGGAATTCTTTCCATGACGCTGGCAATGAAGCCTTCATCATTACAGTTAAGCCCGGAACGCATTGCGCTCGGCTCGCCCGTTGGTACCTCTCTGCCGCTTGAAAGAGAGTTCAACCTTCATCGTCTGGACGAGTCTAGCTGAGCACTGTATCTACCACATTTCGCCCCAGGGCAGGGTGACGCCGGTAGTGGGCCTTTTAGCCAACCCTCGATTGTTTGGCAACCCCGTGCCTTTCACGTTGCATCTTGAATTGCTCTCTGTACCTACCGTACTGTATCTGAACTTACCTTTCGCTCACGCTCGCCTATATCAGATGAATATCTGGAAAAGAAGGGTCCGACGGTAAACTGATGCTCACAGCAGCATACACTGTCGAGGGGATGCTTGTTTCCCCTACTCAGCACGTCTCCGTGTTTCTTCGCTCAGCTATGGAAAGCAACTATCAAGCCATCAGCCATCACCCTTCAAGACCCCAGACAACGAAGAACCCCACATTTGCTGAGAGGGCACCAGTCTGTCTCGAATCCATTCGGGCCTGCGGCCGTCGTGGTTCCAGAGCTTCTCTGCACCACACTTCAGCACGACCATTACTGGTCAGTGGGCGGTCGTCTGGACTTTTGCTGACCCATTAGTTTGGGCTGATGAAAGCTCACAGTCTCCGTCCGACATTATTCGTTGCAGTATTACCCTACAGCCAGACAACGGGCTGCACCAGCTATTGCGTCCTGTGAGTGAGAAAAAAATTGATACGACACCATCAGAGTTTACAATTAAATCAAACCCAACTGTCAGCAAAATTAGCTTGCCAGTACGGAAGCAGCTGGCTGTCTTCATGGTCGTTAAGAGTGGAGGTATACATAAGAAGCTTAGTCGTTGTGATATTCACATATGCGCATGCACGCACATTCGGCCACTGTCTTGCGGCACATGTCCATGTCCCACCCGGCGATGGATCCCTACATCCGCCTATTGTTAACCCCAGGTCCCTTCAACTTTGGTCAGTGAGTCCCAGACTCGAGTGGTTCTGGCTTTCAGATGGGTCTAGAAAATGGGATTCCCTTATCTATCTCGGGACAGTTTGTTACTAGACCCCCAACATGAACACTCCTGATTCTTCAATTATTGATGAAAGGTACCTGCGACTACGCATTCAGGGATGCGAAAACCAGTGACGGCCAGTGGGGTGTCCCTGGTTCTTCTGCGCGCCACGACCAACTGACGGAGTCTGCCAATTTACGACTTCTAATTGGCTTCCCTGGCTCTCGTCTTCACTTATTGGCACTCGGTTGTCCCTGGAGTCGGTGCTCCTCCCGTGCACTTAACGATTCATCTGCCCGGACATTTGAATCGCAAGTCCTGTCATTTACAGGTGTCATGCCGTGCTATTCATAGTTTCACTAAGGCGAGCCGATACGCTACATGCTTGACGGATCTTTTAAACAAACCCGAGGTTGGCACTAGAGGTCTTCGCCCAAGTCTTGGGTTCGTACGGTACAACAACTCGCAGGTGCTGTTGAGGTCGGCGTTTCCTGTTTGGCTTCAGGTTGTCTGAGCAGTCTCAGTAGTGGCCCCTTCTACAGTACGCAATCCAAGACGATTGACAACCCCATACGTGCCCCACTTCAGAATCGTCACCAAACGTGACGTCTAGGCGTTTCTCGACTAGGTCATATCCTGTCATTTCATGAGGAGCTCCTCTCCATACACAAATGCCTGTGCAGGAAAGACAAACCCACCTGCGA
The DNA here is from genome assembly GCA_014898925.1 of Fusarium nelsonii. Classification (NCBI taxonomy): domain Eukaryota; kingdom Fungi; phylum Ascomycota; class Sordariomycetes; order Hypocreales; family Nectriaceae; genus Fusarium; species Fusarium nelsonii. Next base: position 87,197 of record JAAVUC010000097.1, on the reverse strand, counting down.
CTATTCGTCTTTGCGGGATACAATAACCACTACAGAGAATATTCTGGATAATTGTCTCATCTTCCGTGCTCAACCTGCTGTTCTACCATTGTCTGGCTTCATTCCTTCGACCGGCGCGAACGCGTCGGCTTAGCATCTAGCCCAGACTAGCCATGTCGATCGGTGGCAATTTTTCTGACTACCTGTTGTCTGCTCTTCTGTGAATAGCAGAAGAAATGAGCACTCGGCTACAGTTTGGTGATAATATCGGGTTGAATAGTATCACGTTGTCCGTTGCCTGGCTTCTGAAGTTTGGCATCAATGTCACTGTCATGTGGATAGATCTATGCGCACATTGATTACAAGTTCGTCACTTGTATTCGACTACCTAGTTGAACGCTCGGGAATCATTCCCACAGCAACAAATTTCTAGACGGAGAGGACACATCCGTGAAGGGGGGTTCCCAATAGAAGGCTTTTTTTTGGCATGCTTACCATAACTAGTTGATCTCTGTGGGCGTGGAAATCCGTTCTGGCCGCCAACACGATCACGATCCAGATTGATATCATGGCAAGAGTTGACCAGAAACAGAAACGCTAACGTTTCGAGATACGTTGTAAGTCCATTTTTATAAATGCTGATAATACAAGCAAGTCTAGCTTTATCGATGACCCTCGAACCATTCATGCGTCGGAATTAACATTGTCTTCCTCGCAATCTGCTATACCATCTTAGCCCTAATACGCTCTGGTGTTTTAGAAAAAGCCTTTATCTATCCCGTAAACGCCATCCCTGTGGTTGTTACCCCATCTTTGATACTACCAAAGCCAGCGAAGAAGTACTTTTTACACCCGTGTCTTCTCTGGCGGTAGCAGAGATATCCCCGGCTTGTTTACCAGGCAGACACCAGTCGCTACAAGTCGTGGACGAATTTATCAGCTTGGCCGAGTATTGGAGCAATATACTTTCGCTCTTGCAGTCACCAAGCCAAGCTTGGCTCAGGTGTTCAAGATCGAGGAGTCCTTATAAACCACGGTTGAAAACAACCTTACCATCCTTACCTCCCTTGCCATGGAATTCGGGCTCAAGTGACTCGGCACTGACCTCCTGGTACTGGGGGAAAACAGCCAAAGCAAAAGGAAGAACGGCAAAGGAGGTGACGGCGATAAGACTCAGGTTGATACCAAGAGGAATACCCTTGACCAGTGCTGGTCGTGCGCGCACCCACTCCTTCTCCATGAGGTTCTTGTACCAGGCCTGCTTGCTCTCGATATAGTACAGGGCCATTGGAGGAAGGACCATAATAGGAGATGCAGTGAAGACTCGGCTAGCTGCGGTCTGGTACACCGCACGCTTAGCAGCAGCTTGAGACTTGCCCAGCGAAGGAATATCTCGCTCTGACTTGCCCTCGGCAACGAGCTTCTGCTTATCATCTTCTGAAAGGACAGGTCGGACATCGATACCCTTGACAATTTCGTCACGGCGCATGAGGTAGGTGTTGAGACCGGCAGCGGTAGCGACGGCCGCGAAGGGAATGAGTCTACCAAGGATGTTGCGGGTGGAAGGTGTTACGTTAAGTCGAGGGACAACAGCGTTGAGACCGAGAGCAACGGAGCAAGAGGCTCCGACAGCCGAGAGATAAGACTTGACCAAGACAGAGGTTGACATGGGAGAGGACTTGTTACTATTGGCGGTGTTGAATGCGACGTTGAGAGACTGGTTAAAGACTTGCCAGCCCACAATACCAACCGTTCCCATACCAGGCTGAAGCATACCGGCGGTAACGACGAGGTTGGTGAAGACATAGCAGGACATTCGGAAGGGGAAGAAGACGGGCTCGCCGGTGTCTGTTGTACGGTATCTCGTCAGCTGGTGTTACGATGGCATACCTCTGCCAGGGCCATATATACCAGGGTGCAGTGTAGAGTCGACCACCTTCTTCGCATGCCACAAAGCTGGTGACATGTGCACGATCTTGCCGGTCTTGTAATCCGTCACCAACTGCTTGGCCGTCTCGAGTCCGGTCTTGCCCGCGAACAGGGTCCTGGAGATTGTGACAGCGCGGTCAGCCCATGATTGAGTATTGAAACAGAAGGTCAGCAATTGGACTTACGAGGGATCTGTGATGCCCATGGTATGGCGCACTCGTCCCATATATGTCCCGAGGTCATACTGGGAGGCGGGGAGCTCCCGCGCGCCAGGGAGCGAAGCCGACATGTTCTGCGTATCTTATCGTATAGATTTCGACGGAGAGTCTTTGTCGGGGTCGAGATGACGGGGGAGATTGCTCGCGAGCAAGAAGACGACCGGACGTGAGACGGATAAAGAAGAAGCGAGCTGCCCTGCTCTGGAATAAATTAAACAAAGGTCACTAATTGACCGCTAGAGGGGACTCTTGTGGACTAGAACTGCCCGAATGACCACCAACGTGGGACAAAAAAAATCCGTGGAGGGGAGGTTGTGAATAAACGCGACGATAAGCTAACGTAGCCGCACTCGAGGCCCGCTTTCGGAGTCGGCAGCTGGGTTACTTTACGTACATGCAACCCCCCGGTCCGGCCTACGGGTGCGGATCGTGGGGTTGTGTATGTACAATCACAATCGGGAGTGATTCCGAACATGATGTTGAGGAGTTTCTCGAAACGTTGACTCGATTCTTTATACTATGGAATATCACTCAAAAATAATTAACTACAGAAGAAGAAAAAGACAATCATTTCACTCGAAGGCCCAATCATACCGGGCCGGCCCCGTCCCTCAGCGAGATGATATCAGAGGCCGAAGATATCCAAGCGCTACCTTACCCCCAGGGTCATGAAAACTCGATTCCTCTGGGCATAAGAGACGAAATAACCTAGCCACATTATGCGAGCTTAAACGGGTTCTTAGGCTATTTATTTCTAACACCCTAAGCTTTAGTCTCACGTTTTTCTGCCACCCCCGAGCTTACCATACATAAACATATCTACGAGCCGCGATTGGCGGCGCTCCACGCACCAACAGTTCGTCATTCGTTGTCCATCTGTCTAACGAAAAGTAAACCAACTGGCAAAAGATATGATCTAGCTGAGAAACGACCATGCCAGGAGTCGAACAGGTTCCCCCTTCCTGGGCAATAAATCGTGTTTTTAAGTGATCAAAATATATTGCAATATTCTTTTATAAAATCTATGATGACTGTTGTGAATACCATTTACGCTTTTCAGTTAATTAAAAGTCGTGGAATTCATCTTTAGTTTAGGAATTCTCGAATTGCTCGAAATCTAGCGCCTTAGCCATTAGGCCACACGGCCGGAACCTTTGAGTTTTGATGAAGCTCGACTACAGCATTGGTATTGATGTTTGTTAAACTACCGGCTCAAGCCGTTGGATCTAGAAGTTGAAGTTCTTTCTATCTGGTTAATTGCCTGTAGAGCTCGAGATACTCGGGGTGCGAGTCCATGAAGCTCGATCGCAACTGAGGTTGTGGTGTTGTGATGTCCTGCAGAGAATCAGATAGACGCACTCGAGGAATATCCATATACGTTGAGTTTCTCGGCGGGGAGGGGGCGTTTGCCACATCAGCTGCTACCTTATTGTAATTACGCGATAAGTCACGATGATTGTTTCTCCCGTGCTTCCCTATCTGGAAGAAGCTACACTATGGATCCCTGATCAAGGACTACCTCGTGGCCATATTGAGAGCCTTGGACAGGTTTAGGTGAAATCAAAATTCCACGCAGGTACCAGATATCTGGACGTCTTGTTTGATTGTTAAAGCGGAATAGTCTAGGAGGTATTCGGAGCCGAACCCTACCAAAGCAGCTTCACCTTTATTTGGCCGAAGTTGCAATCATCAAGTCATGGTAATAATACATCGTCTATCCTGCTCTGCTACTTCTACAAGCAAGCCCATCATCTCCCTCTGAATTACTTATCATCTGTAGATTCCAACAGCTGGGCAATAGCAGGTTGAAAAGCAGCCGCCTTCTTAAAATCACCCAGCTTGACATTCATGTGGTCAAACGCCATGAGCACATTACCAGACTGACCTGTCTGGTCCCTCTTCAGCGAGTCAGACTTGACATAGCGTTGCGAGAAATGCGTCAGCAGTGTCTTCCTAGCCTCCATCTTGCGCGCGATGTCCAGAGCCTCGCTGATGGTGGAATGCATCTTCCTCTTGGCATGAGATTGCATATCATCGTCGAAAGTACACTCGTGTATGAGGAGATGTGCGCCTTTGCATGCTTCGGCGAAGTTGGTTGAGGGACGGCAGTCACCGGAGTAGGCGATGCGTAGACCAGAAGTGAGCTCGATCTCTGTGCCCATAGAGAGCCAGCAGTGAGGAACAGGAACGCGCGTGATGGCCGTGAGTCCGAAGGTGTCGTCTTCGAGTTCACAACGACCGTGGTTGAGCTTATCAGGCAAATCACCATCAGTATGAGGGAAGTATAGCCGGTGAAAGCCATAGTCGTCAACCTGAGAGACCTCCTCCAAAAGGGCCTTATATCTTGAGACACAAGAGATAGCCAACTTGGCGTTGCTGTCGTTGATCGTATGTTCGTACCAGGCTTTTACCAAGGCGGGGGTACCAAGGTGATGGTCGGCGTGAAGATGACTGATCACAATGCACTTCAGGTCTCGCAGGATGTTTCCTGTTTCCTCTTCTCCAAAGAGACGCTGAATCTGGCCCAGAGTGCCTTCGCCAACGTCGAGAATGTAGTTACCGATGCCAGGTACACGGATCAGTGTTGATGAAACGTTGCGGTACTTGCCAGGGATCGAAGAGCCAGTACCAAGAGGAATAATCTCAGCATCTCTGTTGGGTATATCCTTCTCCTCTTCTTCTAGCTTTCGCAAGAACTCGGGATCCGAAATCTCTTCGTTGGCCTTTCGCACCAACTGCAGGATCTCATCATTGACGGACAGGGCTGACTCCAGAAGGTTAGGAAAGGGGGTGACTGTTCCGTCGTCAAATTTTAGACGGGGCATCAGGCTTATTTTGTTTCCAGCACGACCGGACTCGACCTGTGATCCAGAAGGCAAGGCTCCTTGGACATTGTTGTCGAACTTGAGCAGATTGAATCTCTCGGGGTCAATCACGCGTAGCTTGGTCTGCAACTGAGCAGGCCCAGCAAGGGCAATCATGTTGGGACATGTGTCTTTGCTACAGAAGAAATGCTTCATCGTGGGATGATCATCAACGAACTTCTGGATTCTGGCGTCTTCTGCCAATCCAGGGCCCAGGATCCAGTATACAGCGACGACATCAGACATCAATTCAGCATTGGACCATTCTGGTCGCTCCATGAAAGAGTCGATGAGATCGCGGGATTCGATGTCAGCGACGACAAATCCTCGGCCGGGCCAATCCTCGCCGAGAACCATATCAGGGGTCACCTCGACACCAGCTTCTGTTGTTATAGTTTGGCCCGCGATCAACTTTTTGTAATCACGCACGTGAACGCCGAGCTCCTTGGCCCGTTCTGCATCGAATTTGCCCCGGCGAGGCAGACATTTGACGAGATAGCACATAGAGCTTTGGCTGTATATCGTGGGAGGTAGCGGCCGGTGCGTCAGATTGGGATAGATGCGGTAGTCCTCCGAGTCCTTCTTGGGGAATATCCACACGTTTTTACCTTCGATCTCCTCAGAGTATGTTGGGTCGCCGGGCCTAGGGCCTTTGTAGACTTCAACATCACCTTCACGTACAAAGACCATGTCGTTAGGCTTAACCCAACTCAGCTTCACAGGAATGATTGTGCCGTGTCCCCGAAGCGAACCGTTAAACATGATGTTTTCAATCAAGGCACCGGCATACTCGGGATCCGAAAGAGGCGAGAATTCCTTAAACTGTGGCTCCGAGGAGTCGGGGACTTCTCCAACGAGAGGGCTTGAACGGCGACGCTTCCTGGGGCTGCTGGAGCGCTCTCGTTGAATTGGGATCTTCCATACACGAAGTGCATCGTCTTTCCAGTCCGGTTCTAGGTTTTCAATGGTGTTGAGTCGTGGGTTCTCTCTATGTTCATGTGTTTTGACGTTGATGGGTTGGCGAAGAATAACAGGACGGCATGCAGCCAGAGTATGATTCAGGTTTTCGCCACCATGAATATGGACAGCTCCACGAGGAGACTGCCTGATGGGTTTCATGCCCTTCTCTTTCCTCCTCTCGTTCTCGGCCGCTTCCTGTTCTCTGCTGGCATCTAACACGCCGCCAACTGTGAGGACATAGCCAAAGAGACCTCCAACCTGCTTCCACGAGACGCTGCCACTGAGAAAGACCTGTTCTGTAGATCCCATTCGATGTCTGCTGCTCTGAAAGGCACGCTGGGTACCCTCTTCAGGACGCCCGAAGACATATGTGCGCTTCTCATTGTGAACAAGGAGACAAGTGCCTGGAGTGTCCACGGTGGGAGCGGATGCAATCTCTATTGTGGTCGCCATTACTCCAGCCAAATTAGGGGGTTTAGACTTTGGCCAGAACGTTTTACGAAAGCTGCCCCTAAGTGAAAAATGCCGTCTGGAAACAAAAGCCCCAGACGAGAGTGAGACTGGGAGTAGGAGTGAGGGGGAGGGGCAGCGAGGTTGAAAAGATGGTGATGATAGGCGGTTAAAGTGAGTAGAGAAATTCGAGAGGCGACGACAGCCCCATGCCTGCATGAGAAGGGTTTATATAGGATGTTGAAAGGAAAAGATTGTGATACAAACGTTGTATCAATGGACCTATTTCATGGCTGACATTTATTTCTTTTTACTAGCATTGGTCGAGTCAATGACTTTTTTTTTTCTACGACGCGGCGAATGACTCCCGCTTGCCGCGTTAGTACATTCGCGCTGTCACATGTACAACTTAATTGGATGTTTATGTAAGCCGACTACCCTATACTACACTGAATGTAAAAAGTCGGATTTTTAAGAGCAGATAACCCCCGCTGAGTTTGAGGAATTCACAAATATGTATTGCTCTACAATACTTGATGTTCAATTTAAAAGATTTTGTCTTCGTTTGAATAGTCGTCCATTGTTGAGCTTGTGCGTGGACAGGAACACGGCAGTGAAACATGATATCTCACAAATCTTGTACCCTGTTCAAACTGTTATTGCTCATCCGACAGATGTCAGTATTCATTATTAACTTCTGATATCAGCACTAATTACGATCAATTATAACAATAAAGCCTTGTAGATGCAGAAAAGACCAATGGTATTGTAACATGAGGGACCCTGGCAAGTGGAGAACATGGGGTAACTCAAATCGCGGCAAAAGCATCAATGTCGTCAACAATGCAACTCATCATCGGGATCATGTTCAAGTTTGTAGTTGTTTTCTATAAAACATGGTAATCGTTCTGAATGCCTTTACGCTCAGTCGGTATATTTGGCTCTAGGTACAGTAGAGCTTTGGCATAGTCCGGCAGACGACCTCGGTTAACGCCATCTCTAAATGACCCGTGCAATGTATAATTCGTCCAGCAAGTACCGCTACTACCAGACTCTATCCATATCAATGAGGTCACTGCAAAAGGGCACTGTGGGGAAGACAATCCACCATGCTTTATCACGCATTACAAACAGTTTAGCAACCTTACCAAGCCTGATAAACTCCCATGGGGGGACTGGGAGCCATGGGACTCTCAGAAACTCCATAGTTTAAAACCGCAACTCCCCATTTTCACACCCCATTCCCTTCCATGCATAGACTGAACCACCTCTTCAAACCGCTTACAACTACATCAAATAAAAGACTCTTGACCACATCACGATTCACAATGGGAGACCTTATGAAACGCAATCCTCACCCGGATTTCAAGGGCGTTGAGGCTTCTCGTCCTGAATTCGATACCGCTTCAGAGTTTCGCTACACCAAGACCGTTGACGCCGACTGGGCTTTCGGTGAGGGTGCAAACAGACTTGGAAAAGACAGTGTCGATAAGAAGCACGTCACTATAGATCCTAACGAGGAGGGCCGTCCTGCGAGCTTCAACTACAAGCTCCTTATCTCATCCATCATACCCCGTCCCATTGCCTTTCTGAGCAGCCAGGCTCCTGATGGAACTCACAAGAACTTGGCACCTTTCAGCTACTTCAACATGATGAACCATGACCCGCCCATGTTTGTCGTTGGTTTCACATCGAGTATTGCATCTGCCAAGGACTCACTACGCAACGTCGCTGATTCGGGAGAGTGCGTCATCAACATCATCTCCGAGCACTTTATCGAAGCCGCAAACTCATGCAGTGTGAATGCCCCGTACGGAGTGTCTGAGTGGGATATCTCTGGTCTGACGCCTTCATATGACTGTGAGACTGTCAAGTGCGCTCGTGTGCGCGAAGCTGTCTTTAGTATCGAGTGCAAGCTCGACATGCTCAAGGAGTTCGACAGCAAGGCAAAGCCAGGCAACAAGTCCGGCACTATGGCTGTCTTTGAGGGTACACGCTTCTGGGTTCGCGAAGATGCTTTGAATGACGAGAAGAATCTGGTCGACCCCAATGTCTTGAAGCCGATTAGCAGATTGGGAGGAATTACTTACGCAAGGACCACCGAAGCATTTGAGCTTCCCAGAACAGAATACGAAAAGGATGTCGGTGGCGATGAGGGAGTTGAGAAGATCCAAAAGAAGCAGAAGAACTAGAGTAGATATGGACGTATATATTCATTATGAACTAGACCCCAAACATAGAACAAAGAAGCTGTAATTCAAGCTTCGAAACGAAAATATCCCATGCAATGCAGTGTCCGAGATTCGAACTGGCTCATCCATTCCATAAGCCCTCTCCTTAGCCTCATCATAACACGAAATGTCATAACTGAATCGTATACAAAAACATAAGCAAGCGGTATAGTGCAAGACTGATCACAGCCTAAAGATCTCGCTCCGTACAAATAGGAAAGAAAGCCTACATGGCCGAATGCAAGAACAGACATGAACCCAAACGCCGATAGCTGAAATGCTCAAAGGTAGAAGCTCTTTCCAGGCTTAGAAATGACAAATTCACATCCTAATTGCGCCTCGCTCTCGTAATCTGTCAACTGCTCCAGTATAGTATCTCCGACGTCTGGACCATCATCCAGTCGATCTTTGACATGGATGATAACGACTTGGAGGCCCTCAAGGGGTCGTCTGGCCACGGGCACTGATGTAATCGAGTCAGACTGGTTGAGCGTCAACTCGGCTGTCGGCGTAGCGAGGTGCGGTGTTGGAGGCGTCTCAGGCCCTGAGATTACGAAATCTGGTGTTGAAGCTTTGAGTGTCTTGGGAGATACAGGGTCCTCGGATGCGAAGTTGGCAAGCGATGGATTTCGTCGAGGAGCCTCGTCAGCCGTGCTGCCCATCCGCTTGCGCTTCTTTCCTTCGTTGTAGCGCATGTTGCGAATGACAGTGACTTCATTAGCCAGAGCGCGTAGCTCCTCTATGACGAAGATTGGTTTTAGATGGCCAAATAGACGGTCGTTGCTTTGCGAGTCATCATAACTACATTCAATGAAGATAGCCTTAAGGTTGCCTGAAGCAATCTTTGGCGCTGCTTCTTGCCAGATATGGAGATTCCGTGGACTTAGCGATATGCTGTCGGGCTCGACATCTCCAAAAATTAGGACCTCGCGGTTGGTTATGGGATCTTGGATGAAGTATGCGCTTGAGTCGTAGACACACATCCGCTCCTGATCTGGCGGAGGAGGTAGAGAGATAGAGCCAAAGCTACCCTGTGGGAGCAGCACTGAACTCCGATGCAGAGCTCCTGGGTAGTAGGAGTTTGAGCGCGCAGGTGGACCTTGTGGCATGGATGCGTCGTGACTGCTGAAGCGAGTGGACGCACTTGATGTTGATCCCCTATGACTATGCCTCTCAAGGCAGTGCCCGTGACTCACGCCCCATGTCTTGACAAGAAGTCCATCAGCGACTTCGATGTAACCTCTAGTTTCGCCGTCGCCGAGTGAAGGGCTGCCACCCTCAACCAATCTCATGTAAGTCACTAGACCTGCTCCGTTATTCTCATCACTGAGATTTGGCCAAATAACGTTGTTGAAGATGTGGTTCTTGAAAGCTTTAATTGTACTAGGCAAAGCAGCCAGCTTCTTTGGCCTTGTACCTGGGAAGCCAGCAGTGTTGACTACAAAACCTGAAATGTGATCGAGGTGAGGGTGTGTGATGAGATATGTGTCGACGAGAGTTCGAGTGATATGAGCAGCATTAGCAGCGGCTGAAGTGTAAGGAAGCTCAAGGCCTGCAAAGGGACCTTTGGTGAGAGTGAACGGAGGAGGCGGCGGTGGCGACGGTATTGATTCCTCCATGATACGTGTGATGGCAGAGAGATGAACGCCGGCGTCGACAGCGATGACTGAGCCACGATGCCATTTTGCACCAACAGAACGGACCAGAAAGGCAGTTGTATTTGATTCTTGAGGACCACCTCCAGAGCCCTGTTGACGAGATTAATGAGAGTTCAGTCATGAGTTGGTTATACGAGCACCAAGTAACACATGGCTGTGAGAAGTTGGGTCGTGATAAAGTATGAAAGCAGGAGGAACGCCACTCGGCGAGTCATGATGGGACGCGTCTCTTCACTTCCGGATCTGCATCCGAGGCGTTCCTACTATCATGACATCGCCAATGGTGACTTTTTGTATAAAGATGTAGTGTAAACAAACGAGAAATGGCGAGGCTAGTATAGGACTGGATAAGAAAGGCTGTTAGCTGGACTTACCAATACAATCACCTGCAGAGCAGGCTTCGTGTCGATTCCCATGACTTGGCAGGAGGAAATAGTAGAGAAGAAAGAGTGAGAAAGTGTGTTGAAGACAGACAGACTCGATCAAGAATGGACTGGACTGGACTAAACCCTCGATTTGACGGTTGGGATGCTCGGATCCAATCTAACTGAGCTTGGTGACTACCTAACTTAGGCCCTGCAGCTGGAGCGACCCTGGGCGGCTGAGTGGAGAGGACAAGGCACCTGCAGGAAGGGTGATTAGGCGGTAGACCCACTGATGAGGCCTGTAAGGTACCGCCTGAAAGGTTCAAGCAGAAAAGTTAAAAACTGGGGAACTTGATCTGTCCTGAACCGAACTGCTCCGCTTCGCTCGCACGATAATTCAAGCCGTCTCCGTCACTGTGGGCGCTTGTTAGTTGACTTGTCAACTCCGGAATGGGATTGGTCGGGTACAGTAAAGTTAGAATTTACCTGGGAGACTAACAAAAATAAATAAAAAGAGAGTGCACGATAGTGGTAGTGAGCGAGTGAGTTTAGTTGAACAACCAACTGCAACTCTTGGAATATTTCTCCGACTGGCAGAGATAAGGGTTGCAACCTTGAACGAACGCGGTACTGCACTGCACTGCACTGCACTGCACTGTAGGTCAGTATGATGGAATGACCTGGGGTATGCGTGATGCAAATACCGAAGGACAGACAAGAGAGATAAGATGAAAATTGGGAAACCGAGAATCCGAAAAAAGGAAGGTAAAAAAAATACGTCAACAGAAACGCACACGTGATTATCTTTATCGCCTCGTCTTGTAAGACTGCTAATGCCAATGCCGTGCAACCGTAATTGATATATAGGTAGGTATGTAGGTATGTAGGTATGGATTGACATGCGCTGATACGCTTCGCTCTCGCCGAATATCGATAGTGTACTTGACCACGTCGACCCTTGCTCCGATCCCTTGGCGGGTACTGTTATAGGACAATAAAGATACGTTATGTATTCGCTTGTTCGCGCGTATAACAAAGAAACGTGAAGAATGTAGAACAAAGGGCCAAGCAAGATCAAAGACCAAGGATCCTGAAGTTTCGAGCTTCTTTATGTCCTGCACAGCATCATATAATTGCACTGTACAGCAGCTATCCTCGCACTCGCCGATGCATGCAGCTTCGTCTTCAATGTCCTGTGCGTGCTGTACTTTGTCATATCATAACGTGTCACTCTATATCTCACCTGTCACGTCTCGTCGTTCAACCCAAAGAGGCATCATCAACAGCTAATGCCTCCGAGAAAAACGATGCACTGCAAGAGGTGTTGCTAACAGCTGCGGGCTCAGCTGCAAGGTCAACCTTGTTTAGCGGCCCTCAGAGCTGTAAGCCTGCATCGGCGTTTCCGTAACCCCCTCATTCCAAAGGTTCCCCCACCTAAACGTCACTCCTAAACGGGTGAGCTTGGAGAAGCTAAGAGCTTGGGAAGAGCTTGGCCGGGCGTTGGCATCCCTTTCTTTGACTGGGTTCGTTCAAGCTTGGACGTGAGAATGCCTGCCTCATGATAGGGACATCGGTCTGTGAGATCCTCTCAGATCGGAGCTGGACCTTGAGTTGAGCCGTGCACATGTCACTTATGAAGTTAGTAGCTTGAAAGAAACGACCCTTGACTGTGGTACGTATTGTCATTGTATATGTTTCAAGCCACAGGTTCGAGTCTTTTTGTTTCTCACAAAGACTTGACCCCCTTGGCCACTTGTAGAAATTTAGAAACATTTCTTGTTAGAGCTGAGGCTGTTCTCATAAATTACCGTTGGCATATACATGCGGGGTCTGGTGAAACGTGCTAGCCTGCATGTCGAAAAGGGTAAAGAATTCTGCGACAAGTCCCTACAGTGCTGGGGATATCTTGTCGCATAAGGAAGGGTGGCTCTTTCCTATATAATCAACACAAGTTAGTATTCAAGAATGATAGACGGACACACTTAGCAGATTCGAAAACAAACGAGACATATTTGAGTACCATTACTTTATACAGTAAAGCCCATAACAAAAGCTATAAGCCAAACTCCAAACATATGCTAAGTCAATCTCATGCGCCCATCGCTATGCTGCTTGTATTCGGGGTATCAAATGATGGTTGAAACAAAACAAACCTCCCCATAACTTCATGTATGCTAAGCCTTGCCATTGTTGAAATCAGAAACGCCTTTTCCCAAATCCTTCTCTGACCAGCAGAGAGATGCTTCTCCCAAGCAGTTCTCTGACCCTCAGAGATACCTGCCTAATTCACCCACCTCCACCACACCCTAATAGAAATAGACAAACTATTGCTGCTCATCCATCCCCACATCTAAGAGCAATAGGTAACCTATCACTGCTTAGTAGGAGTTTCTCTTCCCGGGAGATCTGAGGAATCTCCTCAAAGGTGAGCGCTGAGAGTCGGGGGCAGACGCCGGGCGACGTTGCCTGGGCCCTGTAGTCGAAGTGGCGACCTGCATCTTGGCCCGCTCTGGCTCAGCTGGCGCTGCAGTCTCAGGCGGAGAGGAACCGAAAAAGCTCGAAGGAGACGACTGGCCAGTGGGGATCTCAGCAACGTTGATGTTGTCTTGAACCTTGGGCCCCATGCTCGGGGATGGCGTGAACAGGCTCGAAGGAGACACGTTGGTTTGAGCAGGGGCAAGACTAGAGACGTTGATGCTGTCTTGAACCTGTGAGCCTATGCTCTGAGGTGTAAGGGCACGAACGGTCTCGGCAGTGTTTGGCACCTTCAGCTGCATGAGCACTTGGAAATCTTCATCGGAAAGGGGAATCGATCGAGATGGCGTTCGTTGCTGCCACGGCTCCTTTGGCACGTCATTCGTGCGCCGTGTCTTTGCCCGGGTCTTAGCCAGCTTGTCTCTGCTGACATACTTAGAAAGATCACCCATAATGATCTCGATCGTCTTCTTTTCGTCGTCTGGCTTTTCTGCGTTTCGCTTGTCGCGGCACTTTTCGCGGGCGCCGTTCTGGTGCTTAACGTGGAAGTCGCATAGTCTCCATGAGAGAGTATCTTCATGCTTCTGGTAGGGAGCCTTGGAAATCCCCACACTTCGGCGCTCTCGGACCCATGGCTTGATAGCCCCCGGGATGACGTTTTTGTAGTCATCTCTGGTGATTGCCATTCGGTTGTGAGTCTCGTGAGGAAGCAGGCGTGCATCTGGGAACATCTGGTCCTTCTCGAAGAATTCGAGTGGGTCGAAGCACTGCTCGAAGCACCAGAGATGCATGACACTCGCCATCTTGTAAGGATCCTTGGTGCCACCAGTGGTCATGTCGGGGAACTCATCAAAGGCGACACGATGCCAACCGTGAAGGATCGTTCCGAACTTTGTCGGGCACTCAGAATAGCGGCACTTCATGTCAGCGTCAACTAGTCGACCCTTGCATTTCGACGGGCAGTTTTGCAGCCAGATGTTGAGGGGTCGAGGGCATTGGTCCAGGTACTCGCGCAGATCCTTAGCAGTGAACAGGATATCTTCATCCAGCTGCCCCTCTGGCAGGTAGGAGATCTGAAGACCACTCGCAGTCAGCCAGGGGTGAGCCCCTCCAAAAGCCGGGTAAGGGAAGACGTCAGCGCGTGGATCCTTAGTAGCCTTCTTCGCCTTGGACCCGCGAGTTGTAAGGCGACTGGTACTTTTACCGTTCTTCTTTGCAACCTTTGCTGGGCGCTCGATGGTCTGATCGTCCTCGGAGTCGTCCATCCATCTGCGCTTGGGCGCGGACTTGGAAGCCAGCCCCATCACTGCCAGCGGCGCAACTCGGCGGGGAACTTGCGCAGGCTGAGGGCATAGACCGTAATGAGGCATGTGTCCACAAGACATGCAAGTGGCAACAGCAGGCTGAGCAGACAAGTTAGCAAGAAGTCCTGATGCCATGTCAAGAGTGTCAAGAGTGGGCGGCCAGTCACTTACCTTTTCATCTTGGACCGGGGGCAGCGATGGGATGTTGAGAGCACCTTGGTGTCCATCGATGCCTTGTGCCGGATAGTAGGCCTGTGGCTGGTAAGGGTCATGGTTATGGTAAAGAGAGGCGTATGGGTTCGCGTCCTCAGAATACGGCGCAGCAGACTGCTGTGGTAGTGCAGAGAGACCAGGCTGAGCTTGACGTGGTTGCTGGGATTGCACATACTGATGTGGTTGCACATACTGTCCAGAGGGACTCGGGTACTGTTGAGGAGGGCTCTGATACTGTTTAGGAGGGCTCTGGTACAATGGCTGAGGTTGTGCCTGTGGGGAGAGCTGAATTTGTCTCGGCTGCTGAGGCTGAGGTTGTCCGTACTCCTGGGATGGACTTTGGACGGCTTTTCGGGGTGAAGTAGAATGCTGGTCTGTTACCTGTGGCGGGGACTGAAGCTCAACTTGTTCTGGGAACAGGGGGAGTTCATATGGCTCATCGTTCTGCAATGCAGGGTCGATGAGTCCACCCAGAAACTGGTCATCCTGAATACCGTCGATGTTGGAAAAGTCGAAATCGTCGTTCGAGAAGTCATAGTTTGCCAAGGGATCAAAGTCGAAATCCCCAGCAAAGTATGCCGGCATAACAATTGCCATGTTCGGGTCAAAGGTTTCGCTACCTTGCAAATTCGCATTCAACTCCGCCTGCAGAGTATCGGCCAAATAAGGACCCTGGTTGCCGGAACCGTCCATTTTGATCTAAATCGAGAGCAATCGAGAGGAATTGAGAGAAATCGGTATTTCGATAGTGAATAATAGCGTAGAGTTGATGCAGAAAGATGAGCGAAAAACAATTGAGTCTGAGTTATGATCTAGAGTGTTATTCTAGAGGTTTGGTTTGAATGGGTTGAGTGAATTGAATGGAAATAGAGTTGATCAACAGCAGCATTTATATTACTATGAAGTGAATGACAATCCTCGGATGAACAGATATAGAGGGAACATTGTTCTTAGCTCAGATGGCTTTGTCAAATGAAGAAGCCGTGCCTGAACATAATTTGAAAGCCACGATGTACTTGGGACAAGGACGCACATCCGAGGGACAGAGTTGGTGTGGTCGTCTTTGTCGAGCTTGAGCGCCGAACAAAAAAGAGCACAACTCGATTGAGTCGAAGCTTCGAAGCCGAGTTCCATTTTTGGGAACCATGTTCTGTTATTAAGCATCTGACGCCATGTTAGCACCAAAGTCATGAAAGACAAGGCAACGCCAAAGGATTAATTGCAATAAAGGTGTTCAATCAGATAAAAAAGCATGTTTTTCTACACAAGGGTTCAGAACAGGTCTGTGTTATGTGTGTCTCATCATAGAAATAGAAATTTGTTCAAAGGAATAAGAAGAAATAGTAGACATACCATATAATGTTAGGTCATCGATCCAGAGGAACACAACTGGAGAAGAGATCGCAACCTATTTTGGTGAGCAACATCGCGTCAAGGAAGCAAGCGAAGATGCTCATGATCCGTTTGGAGAGAGCCAGTCTGGCAGACGCACGACTTCATGGCACCTGTACAATCATCGTGCGCTAGACTAAAGAAGACGTGACTGCCATAGCGAAAATTGTTGCTGGGCAAGAAACATGTTCGTTCAGTCTTATGGAACAGTGAGTGAAGCTAAAATTCTCGAGAGTCGCCAGAATTTTGATGCAAATCTACGGTGTAGGCGCGGTCCGGAACAATAGCCTCCGACCGTTAAGCATCAAAATGCACAGGGTAAGCATCTATTAACAGCCATGTTTAGTAGCATTGAATATTAAAAAGATAATGAAACTGTAAAGCATATAACAAATCGTAGAGAACCCAAGATGAAGGAGCACATTGATATTTACGCATGAATTGACCCCCATAGAATAACAAATGATCAGACTCTTTTGTCTACCTATGCTCGAGCAGGCATTGCAATAGGTTGTTATCTCAGTTGAAGTTTTCCAATGCAAATAAAGTGTTCAGCAGAATATCAACACGGAGATATATCTCGTATCACGATAGGTCTGCGCCGCATGAAAGTACCGATACGGTATCGACAAGACACCAAACCTGCTGATCAGGATGATCACCGAAGCTATGCCAGAGTAGAGCTTCATCTTCAAGGTCATCCATCTTGTTTTTGTCCGCGGCCAACTCGGATGTGGTGGCCAGCATGGCACTAAGACAAGAACCAGCCACTATTTTTAGCGGCCATGTTCCCTTCGCGGTTCAAATTAGTGGGGTAGCGGTCCATCGCCTACTGCAGGTTAAGGAGGGGCACCAGTCGAAGGGTGCAGGTCTGAGTTGTGGGCGGACTAACCCGCCTAAAGGGACCGTATTCAGTGCCTAAAAAAACTGGTTAAGTGATGATACAGGCTAACTCAGCCAAGACAACCCAGGGGCACCCCGCCCTTGATTCAACGGGCTTTGTTCAGACAACCAATAAGAATAGCTTCTTGTCCGTCCTCCAAGTCTTCAGTTCGGACTACGTCACGAGACTCTGCTCTCCGTCGGGTCCCTTCAAGTTACCCGCAAGAGACCTCCGTGGTTAACCTCGATAATCCACATTACTTTGCTGTACTCGACCTCATCTTTCGAGCGGCCAAAACAACCGCCATCATGGCTGAAGTCAGTCCAGAGCTCCAAGAGCGGCTCGAAGAGTTGGATCGCGAGCTTGAGGTTAGTAGAATACCCCCCCGTTTATTCCACAAATCCCCGTCTCCCTCTCAATGCCTGCCCGCTACTTCTGGCGCCTCAAAACGCCCTAGCAGCTATTCTGAAGGGAGTTTGGTGTTGTCGCATGCGACCAAAAATCATCCTCTAGAGTTACCATCGCTGACCCGTTTCCTTATGTAGGAAGGAGATATTACACAGAAGGGGTAAGCTATTCTGCGACCGAATTACTCACAATTGCCCTTAAATTACTTACGCGCCTATAGCTACCAGAAACGACGAACCCAGCTTTTCTCCCAATTCCTCGGTGGACCTCCACCTCAAGTTGCTGCTCTCGCCGAGCCTCAGTCTGGTCTTCGCATACACTCTCCCGATGATTCGGATCATCCATCCGGCGATGGCCACCGCGCCGCTGCATATGCCGCCCTCGGCAGCAGCAGCGGTCCAATCCCAGATACACCAGACTCACCTATATACCGACCACAATCTGGCTATGCTCCTTCAGAATCACCAAGGCCTCCTCCTTCACAAGGCCCAGCTTCGCTGCTACACCCTGGAGCTGCTACGGCTGGAGGTACCACCGCTGCTCACCGCGACTCCCTCTTCTTCTCCTCTTCCCATCTCGAACCCGAAACCCGAACGGGTACTATGATGTCGGGCGACTATGCCTTCAGGCCCGAGCAGCAAGGTTCATATGTCGATCCACAGCAACAGCATCAGTTTCAGCAACAGCCACCACAGCAGCAGTATGACGGACGAACTGCAACGCTTCTCGACTCGCAAGGATACTTTTCAGATTTTGCTGGACAGCAGCACTATGATCAGGGTCAAACCGTTGAGTATGGAGGACCTCAGCAGCGATATTCTTCTAGCGATGCCTTTTCTCCAACCGCTGCAATGGCACCTCCGATGCTTACAACCAACGACCTTCCGCCGCCAGAAGCGCTCGAGTACCAGTTGCCTCTTGACCCTCGCGAGGTTCCGTTCGCTATCCAAGACCCCCATGACGATTCTACGCCAATGTCAAAGTTCGATAACATCGCAGCTGTGCTTAGACACAGGGGTCGGACGATTGCCAAGAAACCAGCATATTGGGTGTTGGATAGTAAGGGCAAGGAGATCGCTTCAATTACGTGGGATAAGCTGGCGTCTAGGGCCGAGAAGGTTGCGCAAGTCATCCGCGACAAGAGCTCTCTATACAGAGGTGATCGAGTCGCCCTTATTTATCGCGATTCGGAAGTTATTGATTTCGCCATTGCGTTGCTGGGATGCTTCATCGCTGGGGTTGTTGCCGTGCCTATCAATGACTTGCAGGACTACCAACGCTTAAACCACATCCTTACTACAACGCAAGCCCACTTAGCGCTGACTACCGACAACAACCTTAAAGCCTTTCAACGAGATATTACCACACAAAAGTTGACATGGCCAAAGGGCGTCGAATGGTGGAAGACAAACGAGTTTGGCAGTTACCACCCCAAGAAGAAGGAGGACGTCCCAGCTCTGGTT
Source organism: Fusarium nelsonii (assembly GCA_014898925.1). NCBI lineage: Eukaryota > Fungi > Ascomycota > Sordariomycetes > Hypocreales > Nectriaceae > Fusarium > Fusarium nelsonii. The sequence continues at coordinate 68,405 of JAAVUC010000097.1, read as the reverse complement.
GTTCCCGATCTGGCCTATATCGAGTTTTCGCGAGCACCGACAGGAGACTTGAGAGGTGTTGTTCTTAGCCACCGAACTATCATGCACCAAATGGCTTGTCTCAGTGCGATTATTTCTACGATTCCAGGCAACGGACCTGGAGATACCTTTAACCCGTCTCTCCGCGACAAGAATGGCCGACTTATCGGCGGCGGCGCAAGCAGCGAGATTCTGGTCTCATACCTCGATCCCCGTCAGGGTATTGGGATGATTCTGAGCGTATTATTGACTGTCTATGGCGGACACACTACTGTGTGGTTTGACAACAAAGCTGTCGATGTTCCTGGACTATACGCCCATCTCCTTACCAAGTATAAATCGACCATCATGATCGCCGACTACCCCGGCTTGAAGCGAGCAGCCTACAACTACCAGCAAGAACCAATGGTGACAAGAAATTTCAAGAAGGGAATGGAACCAAACTTCCAGATGATCAAACTCTGCCTGATTGACACCTTGACCGTAGATAGCGGGTTCCATGAGGTTCTCGCTGACCGATGGCTAAGACCGTTAAGAAATCCTCGCGCTCGTGAGGTTGTTGCACCTATGCTTTGTCTGCCTGAGCATGGAGGCATGGTGATTAGTGTGCGTGACTGGCTAGGAGGCGAAGAGCGTATGGGATGTCCTTTGAAACTTGAACTCGGAGAAGACACAGAGTCAGATGAAGAGAAAGAAGAAACAGAGAAGCCAGCCGTTTCCAACGGCTTTGGTAGTCTCTTGAGTGGTGGAGGCACGGCAACAACTGAAGAAAGGGCAAAGAATGAGCTTGGTGAAGTCCTTCTGGACCGCGAGGCTCTGAAAACCAACGAAGTTGTGGTAGTGGCCATTGGCAACGATGCCCGCAAAAGGGTGACTGATGATCCAGGATTGGTGCGAGTTGGTGCTTTTGGATATCCTATACCCGATGCTACACTGTCAGTCGTCGATCCAGAAACGGGATTGCTCGCCTCACCACACTCCGTGGGTGAAATCTGGGTCGATTCCCCTTCTCTATCAGGCGGTTTCTGGGCACAGCCAAAGAACACCGAGCTGATTTTCCACGCTCGTCCTTACAAGTTTGACCCAGGTGACCCTACACCGCAGCCCGTAGAGCCTGAGTTCCTGCGAACAGGTCTGTTGGGTACTGTCATCGAGGGCAAGATCTTTGTTCTTGGCCTTTACGAAGACCGAATTCGACAAAAGGTCGAATGGGTTGAGCATGGACATGAACTAGCCGAGTACCGGTACTTCTTTGTTCAACATATCGTTGTGAGTATCGTCAAGAATGTTCCCAAGATCTACGATTGTTCAGCTTTTGATGTCTTTGTCAATGATGAACATCTACCAGTGGTTGTGTTAGAGTCAGCGGCTGCGTCAACAGCGCCGTTGACATCCGGAGGACCTCCGAGACAACCGGATACAGCCTTGCTAGAGTCATTGGCTGAGCGTTGTATGGAGGTTCTCATGACAGAGCATCATTTGAGACTGTACTGCGTTATGATCACAGCACCGAACACATTACCACGCGTCGTCAAGAATGGACGACGTGAGATTGGTAACATGCTCTGTCGCCGAGAGTTTGATCTCGGCAATCTTCCATGCGTGCACGTCAAGTTTGGCGTGGAACATGCAGTACTTAACCTTCCTATTGGTGTAGACCCTATGGGCGGTATTTGGTCACCATTGGCTTCGGACTCTCGTGCCGAGTTTTTGTTGCCTGCTGACAAGCAATATTCTGGTGTCGATCGTCGCGAAGTCGTTATCGATGACCGTACTTCAACTCCCCTCAACAACTTCTCTTGCATTTCTGACCTTATTCAATGGCGTGTTGCTCGCCAGCCAGAAGAACTAGCATACTGCACAATCGATGGCAGAGGACGAGAAGGTAAGGGTGTTACATGGAAGAAATTCGACACCAAGGTCGCTTCCGTTGCCATGTACCTAAAGAACAAGGTCAAGGTGAGACCTGGAGACCATATCATCCTTATGTACACACATTCGGAGGAGTTTGTCTTTGCTGTTCATGCCTGCATCTGCTTGGGTGCGATCATTATTCCCATTGCACCCCTTGACCAGAACCGATTGAACGAAGATGTTCCGGCTTTCTTGCATATCGTAGCCGACTACAACGTCAAGGCCGTGCTGGTCAACTCTGAGGTCGACCATTTAATCAAGGTCAAGCCTGTAGCCAGCCATATCAAGCAGTCGGCTCAGGTTCTCAAGATCACGAGCCCTGCGATGTACAACACTACCAAGCCACCAAAGCAAAGTAGTGGATTGAGGGACCTGAGGTTCACAATTGATCCTGCTTGGATTCGACCTGGCTATCCTGTTATTGTTTGGACATACTGGACCCCTGATCAACGACGAATCTCGGTCCAGCTTGGACATGACACAATTATGGGCATGTGCAAGGTTCAGAAAGAAACTTGCCAAATGACAAGCTCAAGACCTGTGCTTGGATGTGTACGAAGCACGACTGGTCTAGGCTTCATCCACACAGCTCTGATGGGTATCTACATCGGAACACCAACCTACCTCCTGTCACCCGTCGAGTTTGCAGCCAACCCCATGTCTCTATTCGTTACTTTGTCAAGATACAAGATTAAGGATACTTATGCGACACCACAGATGCTTGATCATGCCATGAATTCCATGCAGGCCAAGGGTTTCACACTCCATGAACTCAAGAACATGATGATCACTGCCGAGAGCCGGCCGAGAGTTGATGTGTTCCAGAAGGTCAGACTTCACTTTGCTGGGGCTGGTCTTGATAGAACTGCCATTAACACCGTTTATTCGCATGTTCTCAATCCTATGGTTGCGTCACGATCTTACATGTGCATCGAGCCTATTGAGCTTTGGCTTGACACCCAAGCGCTTCGACGTGGCCTAGTCATTCCCGTGGATCCTGAATCAGACCCTCTGGCTCTGTTGGTACAGGACAGCGGTATGGTTCCAGTTTCTACACAAATAGCCATCATCAACCCTGAGAGCAGGGTACACTGCCTTGACGGCGAGTATGGTGAGATTTGGGTTGATTCTGAGGCTTGTGTCAAGTCGTTCTATGGTTCCAAGGACGCCTTTGACGCTGAGCGCTTCGATGGTCGAGCGGCCGACGGCGATCCCAATATCCAGTACATCCGTACCGGAGACCTGGGTTTCCTTCATAATGTGAGCAGGCCGATTGGCCCTAATGGTGCTCAGGTGGACATGCAAGTATTGTTTGTCCTCGGTAACATTGGTGAGACTTTTGAGATCAACGGATTGAGTCACTTCCCAATGGATATTGAGAACTCCGTGGAACGATGCCACCGAAACATTGTGCAGAATGGCTGGTAAGTAAAACAATCCTGAGTATAATGCGAATCTGCTAACAAAGTTCAGTGCGGTGTTCCAAGCTGGTGGTTTGGTGGTAGTTCTTGTCGAAGTCAATCGTAAGCCTTATCTGGCATCCCTTGTCCCTGTCATTGTGAATGCTATCCTCAATGAACACCAAATCATTGTGGACATCGTCGCATTTGTCAACAAGGGAGACTTCCCACGATCTCGTCTAGGAGAAAAGCAGCGTGGCAAGATTCTTGGTGGCTGGGTCAGTAGAAAGCTCAGGACACTTGCCCAGTTCTCTATCCGCGATATGGATGCCGAGTCTACGGCGGGTGATGTGATGGATCCTTCTAGAGTATCTATGGTCAGCGTACGAAGCGGAGGCGGTGCTGCCCCTGGATCTTCCAGTTTGAGGAACGTTGAGCCTGCGCCTCAAATCTTGGAGGAGGAACACGACCAGACAACTCCTCGTCATGAATACCAATCAGCACCCACAATGGTTTCCGAGCTACCTGACGGGCAAGAGACACCGACAGGCTTTCAGCACTCACAGTTTGAACACCCTCCCCAATCAGCTGGTTCTCAACCCCAACTGAACCTTTCTCACCAACCCGATCAAGGATTTGACATGGACTTTTCCCGGTATAATGCGGCAGACCATGATCAAGGTCCCTTCCACAGACGTCCTGTCCCCGGCCAGGCCCAACCACCTGAGCTCATGTCAGGGAACGGTCAAGCGCCGCCCCAGATCCGGCTACCAGGTGTAGACGGACGAGAAGAAGGAGGTTTCTGGTCGTCACAGCAGGAAAAGAACGAGAAGACTGAAGAAGACTGGACGGCTGAGGCCATCATGCATATGAATCTGGCAGGCGATATGAACCCTCCTCGATGATAATACACGGACATAAGAGCGACAGTGCGACAAAGCGGAATCGGAGTTAGGAAGCATTTAGAAACGAAACGAATATAACAAACAGTTGGGCTTGTTGGCCAGATGGCCTAGTTATCTATTGCGCTTCTATAGAAAAGAGGTGTTGGATCTGGTATCTAATGCATATGTGACATCTGAATTTCTTTGTATCTCTGTATGGTGTCTGCTTGTCACAAGCCATCATGAATGGCATTTTCAACGTAACAAATAAAGAGTGCAAAGACTTCTCGATTGTCTCTAAACACTGTGACCGCTAATTGCCCAATATGCTGTATAGACAGAAAGTCTTAGGGTTAGGCATAATGGCATTGTCTCTGCCAGCTAGTGTGCCTATCGCCGCTTCAGCTCTTAGCCAACAATGATAACAAACTTCACATGAATAGCAAAAAAGAAGAACTTGGTCAAAGTCTTGAATTATCAGTCGACGCAGGCCTGATTCGAACAGACGCCTCCGAAGAGAATAGATTTCTAGTCTATCGCGTTAGACCACTCCGCCACTGCGCCTTTAGCTGATTGGATGTTGAAAGGTGTGTGTAATTCCTACTGTGGATTCTCGAAGTGAGTGGGTATCGTAGCAAAATCCAGCGATTTCGTGTCTATGCTATGCCAATGCTAGTATACAAGTGCTGAAACGGATTTAAGAATATTATAAACATGATTGGATATGTCTGGTTGAATCCCTATCGGTTCATCCTTCTCTTTCTGTCCATGTCTGCGAGGGCTCGTTTTACTATTCCCTCCGCCTCGGCAATGACATCGTTTCCTCGTCGCCATGTGTATAGAGCCACACCTAGCCCGTCTAGCTGCTCGTGTGCTCTTGCTAATCTCCTCCTCCATAATTCAAGCTTCTTGTTTACTGCTTGGGGACCCATAGTAGGTGACGCTCCACCCGAAGTGTTGCCATCGGATCGGTAGCCTCCTGACATCGAACCGAAAGACGTAGGAGGGTTTGCTGATGGTGGCGGAAGAGGGTCGTAGTCCACGTCTAGGTTAGTCGACGACTGAGTGGGACGCGGTGGAAGACGAGGGTTTTGATTCGACTCTGGAATACTGGATGGTGTTCCTCTTCGACGGGGTGGAGGTGGGGGAGGGCCACCTCCTGAGGAAGCAGATCCAGAACGACTTTGTGCTGGGATCTTGAAAGTGCTGTTATTGCTAGCCGAGCTTTGCTGGGAAGAGTTCTGAATCTGCTTCAGGGGATGGGGAGGGGGCGCTGTAGACTCTCTTGCTTGTACTCCCGGTCTTCTGGGCGGAGGAGGCGGGGGAAGCTCATCTGAATTCTGTCGAGAGAGCCCCTTATTTAATTCAGTGATGGATTTGGCACTCCTTAGAGCGACTGGCTTTGCTGGTCTGGGCGGAGGCGGCTTTCGACCACTAAGAAGGTCGGTAGTGCTGGCACTCTTTGCGTTGGAGTTCTGAACCTGTGCAAGGGCTGCGCTGCGATCGACCTTTGTCTGTCGAGGTTCATCTGAGAAGTCAATCAAAGTTCCCATAGTGGGACCTGTTGATGGCCTCCTTTCCGCTCGATATCCACTAGGAGTCAGACTCTGGTATGAGGGCGTTCGTGAGACATTTCTTGAAGCTTCATTCGAAGCACTTGAAGTTTTGGGTCGGTTAAGGTCGAATCCAGAGCTGAAGAACCCTGTCTCCTCTGGCGTCGTGACATCCCGAATAAAGACTGCGAGGATACGACCGGGATTTGACAGGGCAAGCTCTGTGTATACCTCCAGATCAGCTTCTCCGCTGTCTCCTACAAGGATGAACATCCGTTCAGGAAAGTCTCTTAGCAGGCGAGTAAGTGTAGATCTCTTTCGCTCAGCCACTGGCTCGAAGATGCCTTGCAACATGCCGCTGTATTGTTTCAGATGAAGCGACCCTGGTGGTAGACCATGCATCTTAAAGAAACTGGCAAGGACTGGGAAGAGTTGCCACGGACTGTTGGAGCAGTAGTGTATGCTGACGCCCATGTCGGCCATTCTGTTATACCACTCCTTAACACCTTCAACCGAAAGATCGGCCAAATCGCGAATGAACGTATTGCGAAAGATTTCTTTAGCTCCTGCAGAAATATTTGATTTCTTGACTGTATCGTCGATATCGCTGATAAGACTGACTCCATATGGCTCGATGATTTTGACTTCTTGAACAGCAGACAGATCCTCGTTTGCCAGAACGCGAACATGAGTCGGCACGAAATCGAGTGCGGCGCGTATGACAAAATGACCCGCATCATTCGTCATGACAGTCTTGGATTGCGATTTTGTGTCGTTGTAGAAGAAAAAGGTGATCGGCAGGGCAACAGAAGGGTTGGTCATAAAAGGGGCAATTCGAGCCATAAGATTGGCATTGGCGAGAATCAGATCGCTCTCACTGAGCTCGCTAGAATTGGTGGTATTTGATGTCATTGTTCTGGCTGGCATTGTTGGACTGGAAGGGGCCGAGTCTGGAGACTGATTCCCTCCACGAGAAGAATAGTAGAAACTATCCGTGGCCGGGTCATCGTTATCGGGTGTCTTTTCACTGAAACCTCCCTGGTAAGCAACTTGCTTCTCACGCTGTCCCACTCGTTCTATCCGCCGAGCTTCGGAATTGATCTTTTCTTGTTCTCTCTGCTCTTCGTGTATTTGATGATGCGAACGTGGTAGTCCAGTACCTGGACTATACGTTTGGTCCGCTCGAGGTGCTGGGATGCCACTCAGTTGCCGTGCGAGACCGATCAAAACTCTGTTCCTCCTTGTCATTGGACCGGTGTGCGGAGTATAAATCCAACCACGTACATCAACATCAACAATTGCCCTTTCGTCTTCGTTTCGCTCCCATTCCTGACGCCAGAAACCCTCGTCTTTGATACTGCCATGTGGGGCATCCGAATTGTGCATCGCCATCTCGCCCCAATCTTGCCTGGTGTGTTGCTTGGCGTAAGAGGGGAACAGCACCATCTGGTCATCGCCCTTGACGGTAATTGCAACATCTGGAAATGCGCCTGGAATGTGTATCCGTCCATGGTTCTCATGTCCTGCAGCAGCAGGCCCTGCCCTTGTTTGAGCATATGATTCCTTGATCTCACTAACCGCCGCCTGGCCGCTTCTGTACAGATTGCCAGCCATTGCTGCCAAGCGCTTCCTCCTAAAGCCTCTCTCACCATCACCAGGGCTCGTCGCCCGGTTGGAGCCGTAGCCCATCATGGTTCCTCCTATCTGTGGCGTTTTATGTACCACTGAACCCTTGGACCGGGTCCTCGCATGCTTAACAGGGCGGGTCGCTTGTGATCCTAGCCAGAGCTGCCTCCCTCGACGCCTGACAATGTCTAGAATACGCGACTGATCCGTGCGCCGACGTTGGCGCTCAAGAAGATAACGGTAGACTCGAGATTGGAAGCGGTGCTTGAGGTGAGGAAGGGTGTTGAGGTGGAAGTTGAGTAATCGCTCGCGGTATCGGTCTCTTACGGCGCGGGGAAAGAAGAAGCGCGCGAGGCTCTGCTTGTGTCGCGGATGAGGGCGATATGGACCGAAGAATCTAAAAGGCGCCAGCTTGCCGACTTTTATAGAGACCGGGGTTTATAAGGGTCAGACGAGGCTATCTCGGGGTGCGCGGGCGGCTGACGATTAGGGAAATGCGATGCGGTAGGGACCGTTCTCAGGCGTCTGAGTCTTCTGATGGAGGGTTTCCTCAGCCTGACAGGGCAGAGACTGGCTGTTAGTGAGGATGACTGTAGCACATGATTTGCTCGAGTTCAGTATATCTGTGGTGGTTTGTAGTGCTCAGATGCGAGACAGTCCTGGCTCGTGACCCTAACCTGGTCTGGTCTGGCAGGCACAGCAGGGTAAGCTTCACCTAGTAAAGTTGGATCGGCCTTACGTCATCACGTTCCAACGGAACCCCGGTCCCTCGTGTCGTCAAATCTACGTACCGACTATCAAATCAAATCTGACCTCCGAAATTGTAAGTGCACCTTACTTGTAGTATATTGTGGTGTAACCACGGGGCAGGAGGCTGGGCCGTTTATCGGTGCCAACCGTCAGCTTCTTCTCTTTTTTCCTTTGCTATTTGCTGGAAAGTGTTTGACAGAAACACATGCAGTCTTGATTTGCTATACTCGTTCTTTGCGTATAATGAGCAAGCCACGTACTGAAAGGAAACATACCAATTGGTTCATTTCACTTCTCGCCTTGTAAATTACTTTTGCTTGCAATGTCATTTACTTGCCCCAAACAAGTCATGCAGACTTTTCAAGTTTAGATACGATGAATCAGGTATAATTTATAGCTGAAGTCAAGGATCATGGCTCTCCAGGCTGAACTAGTCAAGTTTTAATGGGGTTTGTCTCCGACTCCGGATAGCGGATAACAGCGGATGTGCGGGCAATTAAGGTACTGTCCAGTAAATGTTTGTGGTACTTGCAAGGAAACAGAGCCCAGTGCCCCTCCAAAAAGTGATTTCTATCTTACATGGCCTGCTGCTGTCACATCTAAATCTACTACTACCCCGCCTCCGTGACTCAAACTTTTTGACTGACTCAAACTTCTTTTTATTTCTTTCTTTTGACTATTTGTATCTGACTTCTTCCCTTTCTTCTGAATATTCCCCAGACACCGAATTGGAACCAAGTCGCCCTCTAGCGCCCAATTGCCAACATGACTATGTGAGCTGCGACTTCGGCGCTCCCCAACCATGAGTGTAGCTAACTTTTTCTTCCCAGGCTCAAGGAGCCCTCAAAGAAGTACAAGCCCTTTAAGGTATATTCGATGCTCTAATAGATTTTGAATGAACTTGTGACTAACATAACTAGGGTCCTAAACTGACAAACCGAACATGGCCTGACAAGACCATCGAGAAAGCCCCTCGCTGGCTGTCGTATGTTGCCCAATTGACACTCTAAAATGTCGTCTGGAAGCTAATAGTTTTCAAGGAGTTGTCTGCGCGATGGAAACCAGAGTCTGCCTGATCCCATGGTACGTTCGTTCATTCTCGCGCCCACTGCGACCCGAAACTGACATGCTTGATCATGAATAGAACGGCGAGGAGAAGTGGCGATACTTCAAGATGCTGTGCGATCTAGGATACAAGGAGATTGAGGTCTCTTTCCCTTCTGCTTCCCAAACCGACTTCGACTTCACCCGACGCCTGATCGAGACCCCAGGAGCCGTTCCCGACGATGTCTTTCTACAAGTCCTGTCGCCCTGCCGACCTGACCTCATCCGCAGAACTGTCGAGTCTGTCCGCGGTGCCAAAAACGCCATTATTCACATCTACCTTGCTACAAGCGCTTGCTTCCGACAAGTCGTCTTCGGCTACACGGAGGAGCAAACCCTGGAGCTCGCCGTCGAGTGCACCAAGCTGGTCAGATCTCTGACCAAGGACAACCCCGATGCTTCCGGAACCAACTGGCAGTTCGAATTCTCACCTGAGTGCTTCTCAGATACCGATCCTGACTACGCTGTGAGAGTGTGTCAGGCCGTAAAGGCTGCTTGGGGACCCAGCGCAGAGGCTGGTGACCAAATTATCTTCAACCTCCCCGCAACGGTTGAGCTGGCAACACCTAACATTTATGCTGATTTGATCGAGTCTTTCTGCAACAACATCGGAGACAGAAAAGATGTTTGCGTGTCTCTGCACCCCCACAATGATCGTGGATGCAGTGTTGCTGCCGCTGAGCTGGCTCAGATGGCTGGAGCTGACCGTGTAGAGGGATGCCTGTTTGGTAACGGTGAACGAACTGGAAATGTCGACCTTGTTACCCTGGCCCTCAATCTGTACACACAAGGTGTCAGCCCTCAAATCGACTTCTCCGACTTGAACTCAGTTATCGACATGGTTGAGTCTTGCACCAAGATTCCCGTACACCAGCGTGCTCCTTACGGTGGTAGCCTGGTTTGCGCTGCTTTCTCCGGCAGTCACCAAGATGCTATCAAGAAGGGATTCCAGGACCGTAAGAACAAGGGATATTCTCACGAAGACCCCTGGGACGGCATGCCCTACCTGCCTCTGGACCCTCGCGACATTGGCCGAAACTACGAGGCTATCATTCGTGTCAACTCCCAGTCCGGAAAGGGAGGAAGCGCTTTCATTGTGCACACCAAGCTCCAGCTCGACCTCCCTCGTGGACTTCAGGTCGCTTTCTCCAAGGTTGTCCAGAAGCACAGCGAGGCGGTTGGACGTGAGCTCTTGGCTTCTGAAATCACCTCTCTGTTTGAGAAGACCTATTTCCTCACCGAGAACCCCCACTTCCAGCTGGTCGACTACAGCATTACCCCTGACCGATCACGATCTCCTGCGCCCGCGGCCCAGGGCAAGACCCAAGACACCAAGGACTTTATCCGCATTTTCGAGGGTGTCATTCTCGTAAACGGAAAAGAGCTTAAGCTGCGTGGTCGGGGTAACGGTCCTATCTCGAGTATGGTGGCTGCCCTCAAGGAGATCAACATCGAGTTCGATGTCAACGACTACAAGGAGCACGCTATTGGTGAGGGACGTGGCGTCAAGGCTGCTTCTTACATCGAATGCAAGCCTGTTGGCAGCAAGAACTCTGTGTGGGGTGTTGGCATCCACGAGGATGTTGTTCAGAGTTCTCTGATCGCCCTGCTGAGCGCGGCAGCCAGCGTAAGTACCTTTGCGCAGACAAAAAGAAAAGAAATAAACTAACAGAATATGCTTGCAGTTTGTTACTAGCCGACCTTCCAGCCCGCTGTCCCAGTCCACACCTGCTCCTGCTACTCAGGAACCTTCCAGCATTGTATCTATCCTGGAAGAGAAGGCGAATGGTATGTAAATGGGGAGAGGGGAACAAAGGAAAAGAAGAAGGAAAATTGGAAAAGGCACTTGAGCCATAATATGAGAGGTGCCTTTTCGCATGTTGTACAATTAGGTTTTGTTCTTTTGAACAAAGGAGCATAATGCTCAAAAAAGTCTTTCATCTAGGGAGTTGGCAAATTGAAATGAGAATTAGGCATATCCGCATATTAGACCGAGACACGGAGAGGCACAATGAAGGTGACTTTTCGCGATGGCTTGGTTTATCATTTAAGACTTTGAGGGATCTTGCTCGTACACCAGCATCCGTGGATATCGACTTTTGCGACTTCATGGTTTCAAGATCAATGACTTTTGGCATGCCAAGTCAATTTCTCAGTATAATGATTGATAGGAAGATTTCGGTATAAAGAAGTAATGTTCCAGATGTACAGCTATAGACAGGAAATCTAGATGTGTCCAACATCCGAAACGAGATAAGAATAGTCTTGGCAACCCCATGGGGAATGTGAGGACAGTACTCTCACATAGAGGCTTGAAGTTATGCGAATTGAATTGCTCGTACAGATCCACGAATGTAAGAGTGTTCATGACAAAACAAGCATTCTAGACAATGCTTTGAATCAGTCTCAACAACAGTTGTAAAGAACAAAGCCGAAGCTCTTTATTGAGTCTTCAAAGGATGTTTTCAGAAAATGACTATCTCAGTACACCATTCCGTCTTTCTAAGTGGTCGCCGAAGAACAATCTGATAAACCCCGAGACCAGTAGAGCAGGTGCCTAATACCTGGGCCCTGTAGACTCCCTTTACATCAATGAGTTGAGCTCACTGTTTTATACTCATGGAAAGACCTTGATGCTATTTATAAGCGGATATATTTGGACCAAGGGGTCTATAATGGGCCTGCTATTCTCCTCGAGTTTTATTATCCGTTGAATAAATCAGTAATCAGGAGTTGAATCATGTAACGTAGCTCACCTGTCCAGACGAAAAAGCTTGCAAGACTGCCCGGGACGGTAAGGGTAGTAGAAGAGCAAGATATCTTGAACAGCTTATAGCGACTCGGAAACCTCCGAATGACCTTGAAATTGGTATCAAAGTGCTGGGTTACGAGTTACGGACCGATTCATCGCATGCCTCGGGCATTTCGACGGCGAAATCAAGATGCCCTGGGTGCTCACCGTATGACTTTATAACTCATAGAGTCATAGATGGCCAACTCATCTGTTACGCAGAGACAACGGTGGCTCTATTAGCTAAGTGGCTACTGTTGGCAAAGAACTTGATGCATACATCTGCAAGATTTGTGATGAAGAGCCAAGATGTATAGGTCAGACCAAAAACGGGTGAGGGAAGGAAAAACCTGGCCCAGTTGAATAAAGGTTCAGGTGTCGAAATATAGAGAATTCAATTTGATCAAACCTCATGAATCACTATACTATCATGAATTCGCATTCATAGCATTGAACGAATGCCAATTACAGGACAAAGTGTATGAGAAAGACACACGGATTCAACCTAAACATTATAAGGTTATTAATCTGTATCATCGATTTAGCTTGAGGCAAGCCTACTACTATCTTTGGATCAGTTACGAGCTTTGATTCTACCTCTCGCAGGATCAGGCGTCACCTAGTCCCAGTCTGAGTGAACAACCAACGCTCTTCCTTCTGAACGCACGTCGAAACTTATTCAGGGGGCTTTCGAAATGTAATTGACTTTGATGTAGCCAGGAACAAACGACAGAGTTTATCTGCCCTGTCGATCACGTCTTAGACCAAGCCTCACAGCCCTTTCTCGTATTACGAAGACTTGACACTCCTAACAGGAATCACACCAAGAACTGAGATGTTCCTGAAAATCTGAGATTACAGACTATTTCATAGCAAAATCTCTATTGACAATGCCATGTTCAAAAGGGCAATGCCGCTTGCATATCTCAAGATCCTGGAACAAGACGCCTCGCCGCTACGGCCCGGCGGCAACAGCGTGATGAAAGGATGCACTAGGTCTAGCTTCCCGGTGCAAACTGACAGGAGAGAAAAGCACATGAAAAACAAGGTTTAAACGATGACTGTTGGAATGCAGTTGTACGAAGGACCAAGCCAAGCCATGTGGACTTTGGAATGCAGATCGGGAGTTTCCTAAAGTTTGTTAGTTCCAGGCCCGACTATCTGTTTGACCGAGTTATCGAGACTGCGGTGGCGAGATGCGGGATGAGACTGTCGTATATGTATATAAAACTCTTTGTCTGGCGATGTAGGAGCAGTTGGGATATCACCACCATCTCAGTCGTTACTCTTAATACTCTCTTTCCAAGGACAAGACAGATACACCGGCCAAAATGAAGTTCTTCAACATCATCACTCTCGCCTCTCTTGTCACGGCTGTCCCTCAATTCCGTCGACAACAGACAGTCACCGGAACTATCAAGGGTTCTGTTGACACTCTTGCTGACACAGCACTGACAACCCTCACCCAGATTGGTATGCTTCCCTCTGATCAATTCACTCCAAGCAGTCCCATGCTAACAGTGCTGTAGAGAACGCCGTCGCTGCTATCCAGAACGCTACACGTGCCCAAGCTACTGCCCAAGCTCAAGACTCCGTCGGTACCAACATCCAGGCTATCACTGATGCTCTCGAGGCTGCCACGACTGAGATCGTCCGCGTCACTACAGGAGCTGTAGGGAACGTTGGTGGCCAAGCCGTTGGCCTCGTAGAGCGAGATGTTGTCCAACTCACCGCCGCTCTTCGACAGATCATCGGTACTCTGGACGGTATCCTCGATACCGTCTCTGGTGTCACTGGAGAGCTTACCCCCGAAGTTCTGGCCACCATCGAAGCTGAGCTCAACGCCCTGAGGGGAGCTATCAACCCTCTCGTCCGCCCTCTGCTTCTCTTTGCCGCAGCTGTCCGCAATGCTGCTGGTGGCGTTGTCGGTGATGCTGTTAGAGGCCTAGAGTCTGCTTTTGTCAACTTGATCGGTCTCCAGCGCGAACTCGTTTCCGCGATTGGTGTTCCCCGTATTGGAGGTATCTAAAGGATCAGACTGTATGAGAAGTCTGAATGATTTAATGACGAATTGCAAAAAATGACCAATCTTCAACCCGCTTGTTATGTCAAAAGCTATGAGCTTCCGGAAGAGCTATTACACTCCTTCATACTTACTTAATATAGTAATTTCATTCCTTACAATTCCGCAGAGAAATACTACGCAGTAATGTGAATATCGAATTAATAAGATCATCCTTGAATTTTTCAGAATTTTTACTATATTTGGTAACTTCTTGGGCCAGTGCCATACTGCCGATCAGGGTTGTAGTGATCAACAGATACAAAACTGCCAAACTCTATCATAGCATTCCTCTGCCAACCAAAGACGGAAGATGAGCCAAATCCGGCTTAGATGCACACAAGGAACCGAAGCCAGTGCAGATGCAGATAGTCATGAGTATAATTAAATCTACCTATACATCGCTGCCAAACAAACTCCTAAACTTTTAGACTCATCTCCTCTTACCACCGGCCTTTCCCCTTGGCTTTCCCTTGGGTTTACTAGGAGCTGCGTCCTTGTCTCCGCCCTGCTTGGACTTTCCTTTGGCCTTGGCCTCTTTGTGTCGGGCCTTCATCTCAGCCTCTGACGTCTTGCCCTTTCTCCACTCTCCACCACCCTCGGCACGTAGTTGCTTTATGTCTAGTCGCTTCTTGTCTTTGTTGCTAAGTTTGCCTGTCCTCTTCTTCATCTCCTCTCGCATGCCGTTGAGCTCGTCTCGACCAGCTTGCTTGGACTTCTTCTTATCATGTTCGGACTCGAACCATGTTCGCTTGGGTCGACCCTTGATTTCGGCTTCGTGCTGGATCAAGTTTTCACCCTTCTTGACTTGCATCTCGACGTGGGCGAGCTGCTTCTCCTCCTTCTCTTCCTGCATAATCTCCTCAATTTCGTCATCCATCTCGTCGATTTGAGCTTGAAGAGTGTCAACCTCTCCAGCATCGAGCTGTCGGCTGATAATCTTAGCACCTTGAGCCTTGCCTGCCTTGACAGCAGCCTTGACGACCTTACGGTCTGACTCGGCCGCTATCGTCAGAGCAGTACCCTTGCGACCAGCACGGGCTGTTCGACCGACTCTGTGAACGTAGATTTCGAGTGATTGAGGAGCTTCGTAGTTGATGACTGTGTCTACACCCTTGATATCAAGACCACGAGAAGCAAGATCAGTAGCCAAAAGGTATGACACCTTGCCATCTCGGAAATCTTCGACACTTTTGATACGCTAGAGTATGTTAGTGGACGTTGTGTTCTATGTTCAAGATGAAACTAACCTCGGTTTGGTTCATGCTACCGTGGAGCTCAGCACACGATAGACCAAGCAGACCAAAGATGATTCGGGCTCGGTGAGCCTCCTTCTTTTGACGGAAGAAGATAATAACTCTCTCCTTGTAAAGGTTCTTGCAAACATGTGCCAGGTAACCCATTCGCTTATCCTCTCGACCAGGTCGTAGACGGACAAACTCTTGCACCAGGGTGGTAACAGTCTTCTTCTGAGAGTTGACCATCACTCGAGCGGGTCTGTTGAGACCGACCTTGATAAGACGGTCGACACTGGATGTCATGGTAGCGGAGAACAGCATAGTTTGTCGTGATTTAGGAAGTGTTGTAAGAATTTCGTTAAGTTCGTCGGCGAAACCATCCTCAAGCATACGATCAGCTTCATCAAGGACCATAATCTCAACAGTGTCAACATTAAAGCTGGCAGAGTTTCGCATGTGATCGATGAAACGACCGGGTGTCGCAATGATGACATCGGGTCGCAACTTCAACTCAACTTCTTGAGCCTTGAGACTTAGACCACCGACGGCGAGAGTGAACTTAATATCGGTAAAGGCGGCCAGCTTAGTCGCGACAGCATGACATTGAATAGCCAATTCACGGGTAGGCAGAAGGACAACAACTCGAGTAGTGGGGATTTTCTTGGGTCGGTAGAGAAGACGTTCCAGGATGGGTAGGATGAATGCACCTGTCTTACCACTTCCTGTTTCCGCACCACCAACGAGATCCTTGCCCATGAGCGCAATGGGAATGGCCTTGGCCTGAATGGGTGTGGGCTTCGAGAAACCGACGGAAGCAAGACCGCGCTGGATTGGACGTGACAGAGACATTGCCTGGAAAGAAGAAGCAGTTGTCTTCTTATCGCCGTTGTCCTCTTCTTCAGGAGCGAAGAAAGCCTTTCGCTTAGCCTCCTCTTCTGCGTCTTCCTCGTCGCTCTCATCGGAAGCATCGTCATCAGGGTGGCCAGTGGGAGTAGCAACAGAATCGTTATCCGAAGCAGGCTCGTCATCTTCGTCCTCCACCTCAATACCAGACTCCTCCTTGTCATCCTCGTCCTTCTCGTCGCCCGACTCTTCATCATCAGAAGCAACGTTCATGCCGAATGCATCGTCGGCAAGGACCTCATCATCGTCATCGTCCAGGTCTACGTCCATAGCCTCGGCCTCGGCTTCCTTCTCTTCAGCGTCTGTCGCATCGTGGGCAGACTTTCCAAGCTTCTTTTCACGACGTCTCCGAATGATCTCGTCGAGGTCGACTCCCTTCTTGTCGACGTTCATGCTCTTCTTTGCACCGTCGAAGCCCCAGCCCTCGAACTCTTCTGTACCGAAATCGTTGGCCGCATCGTCAGCGCCGAACTCGAATTCGGAGTCCATGGCGCCATCATCTTCATCATTGAATCCCCAGATGCCTTCTACGGCATCTTCCTCATCGTCGTCCTCGGGGCTGGCCGCGCGCTTCGATTTCTTTGACTTTTTCGCAGTCTTTGCCTTCTTCTTGGGAGGCTGCGCAGGGACTTCCTCCTCCTCAATAGGAAGCTCGTCGTCGTCGTCAATTGTAAGGATAAAGTCGTCTTCCGCGGGCTTTCGCTTATGTGAGGGCGCCATTTTATCGGATCAAAAAAAGACACTCGTCCTACACTTTGATCAAGATTTGCAGAACGCGACTTCAACCAGTGGGGCACCTTCTTGGACTGAGAGCAAATGTCGAACTTTTTTTTCTGCCGCTTCTGGAAATTTTGGCGGTGAGAGCTTGCAACAGATCCGTCTTTACAGTGCTGTACTGAGGGAGTGATGGGCTGGAAGCTACCGGTGCTATGCCACGTGACCCTTCTGAACTTCCAGGGGTCCCGCAGAGGGGTTCTAGGGTGACAGTACGTGGCAGTACATGCCCGGCCCATCAAGAGACGGCAAAATCATCACACAGACGCTGGTCCTTCTGGGTACCCCCCACCTAACGGCTTCTTGGTTGATTGGGCGACAAGCAAATGGGCTGCCAGCTTCGTGGAATCAGCGCGAAGGCAGCTGCTTTTAATTTCTCCCCAACTTAACCCGACAGACGCAATCTCTCTTAGCCTCTTGTCCCTTTTGCGCCATCCTTCCTTCTGTTTTCTTCTCCTTCAAGACGATATCTTCTATACGCCCATTCGTCTCTTGTTCAACAGTGCTCCGCAAGCATTTTACGACCCAAATAATATACCACAAACCCCAGATCAGTTCAAAATGGGAGAGTCGAGGTTGGTGACGCTTGTCAGGGCTGCCGATGGAACGGCAGATCCTACCTACAAAACCGTTGCAGTCCATAAACTAACTTGGGGGTAATGCAGACAAGAGCTTGTTGCATGGCTCAACAGCCTTCTGCAACTCAACATCACAAAGGTTGAGCAATGCGGTACTGGGTAAGTCTGTCTATCTTCGTTTGCCCCGCCCCCTCGTTGCGGTTTGCTACGTTGTGTTGCACCATGCCATCATGGATCAATTCACAACAAAACACCAACACAACCCCGCGATTGCCATCATGACCGCCTCTACCGAGCTTCATGCTTCCTTCTCATGCCAAAGCAACACTACACGAGGCAATTAGTATCCGCGATATGACTGATTCTAAAACCGCTTTTTCAGTGCCGCTTTGTGCCAGGTCTTCGACAGTATCTACATGGATGTTCCCATGTCCAAAGTCAAGTTCAACGTGAACTCTGAATACTTGTACATTCAAAATTTCAAGGTCCTCCAGAGTTAGTCGCCTTCGCCCTACCTGTCCTTGGACACCACATTAACACAGTGACAGACACCTTCGCCAAACACCAGATCGACAAGCCGATCCCCGTTCCTCAACTCATAAAATGCAAGATGCAGGATAACCTCGAGTTCCTCCAATGGACAAAGCGCTTCTGGGACCTCAACTTCCCTGATCATGAGTACGATGCCGTTGCCCGACGAAAGGGCGGCTCGATGCCTCCCGCTGCTGCCGCTCCTCGACCCGCCGCTACCACTGGCGCCGCCCGCCGTGGAGGCAGCACCCCCAGCGGTGGACCTCGTGTAGCCAAGGCCGCTGGACCCGCCACCGCTGCTTTGCAGCAGGAGAATGCTACACTCAAGGAGACAGTAGTCGGTCTGGAGAGGGAGCGTGACTTTTACTTCAGCAAACTTCGAGATATCGAGCTTCTCGTCCAAACAGCTGTCGATGAGGACCCCGAGTTGGAGAAGCAGGAAGATGGCCTCGTCAAGCAGATCCAGACAATTCTGTACTCTACAGAGGAAGGATTTGAGATCCCTGCTGAGGGCGAAGGTCTGGATGACCAGGAGACTTTCTAATCGTGCTGATACCATCAGTCTCTTGAGAGATATAATGAACGCGACCACGAATGTGCTTTGGGGGACGACTGGTTTCTCTGGCAAGAGGTTAAAAGGGCATGGATTTGGAGTTGTGGACCCATACTTTTGGGGAGAAACGTTTAGCCATAGAAGCGAAACCTTTCTCTTTACTTGTTCCGGGAAGTGTATTGAGTCCCCGAGAACGAGTACAAAATTGATTGTTGGACACTCACCCGGTTTTGTTTCTCATGTGTCGAGTAGCACTGTGAGAGAAGACCAACGGGGACGGGACGGGCCGCAGCCATGATATCGAGGCCAAAGTTACGTATTCGTCAGGAATACGTACAGCATAGCTAGCTGAAAGGTTCTAGCGACTTAGGGAGTAATGAGATGAGTTTGTGCATGCTAAACAATGAAGTGCTCAAGTGTGTCCAGCTGTAGTCAGGATACTTCCAGCCAAAGACTGAACACAAGGCCAATCCTGTCAGGCAGCTATCTGGTCAAGAAGAGTAACTGACTCAAGTGGCCAAGGGTCATGTTCAAGATTCCCTACGAACAATATCTGATATAAATGGATAGATTGCGAGGACAATCTGGAGCTCAATGACTCGAGTCAAGCTGAAGTAAGACATGTTCTACTGTGTTAATGGATGCTGTCCGCATCACAATCTCAGAACAACGGTTCTTGTTAGACAAAGTCTTTGCACTAAATCAATTCCAACTGGCTTAGAGAAGACTCAATACAAAAGAATAGAGATGAGGAACAGGGACCAGAAATAAGAACGAGTGCTAACAGGAATAACTGGCCAACTAATACGACGGGTTTGTTTCAAGCTGCGCTTCACCTACGATGATACATGGATCGCTGTCTTGTCACGATTATGAAGCTTTTATTGAAACTTATTGCACCAATCTTTGATCTTAGATGAAAGAAGTCCCTTTTCAATAATACTTTCTATTACACAAGGAATCTCATCACATGAGTACTTCTTACTAAAGGCTACCTAAAGTCAGCGATGCCTTCAATAGAGGATATCCGTCACCGTGCACTCACTGTACCAACTGGTCGCATGCACAGCCAATTGCAGTTTAGTGGCGCCAACTACCTGGCGCCGTGACCTTGACGGTCAGCATGCGCTATAGGACAGGGCCGAGTCTCACTGTACGAATACGTCAGGTAACTCCCATTTCATTGCTAGAGAGCGCCATGACCATGACGCATTCATCATTTCTCTCTCTCATATCATAATTCTTGCCTATTCTTGACATCAAACCCACTCCTTCGTAAAACGTATCATACTTGTGCCCCGAGTAACCCCCAAGCGCGCAAACGCCAGTGAATAACGCAGCGCAAGATTGTAAACAACCCAACAAGCTTCAATATGGCACCGCCGCCAGAAATCGCCATTCCTTCCACCAGCGTCTCCGACGAAGGGTCTAAGAAACCGTATACGCTATACAATATCACACTGCGACTCCCTCTGCGATCTTTTGTCGTGCAAAAACGATACTCAGACTTTGACGAGCTTAACAAGGCCCTCACACAGCAAGTTGGCGCGCCGCCACCAGAACCTCTGCCTGCCAAACACTGGCTCAAGTCCACCGTCAACTCGGTCGAATTGACACGCGACCGTCAGGTCGGACTCGAGAAATATCTACGTGCGATTGCAGAGTCACCCGACCGACGATGGCGTGATACCTCAGCTTGGAGAGCGTTCTTGAACCTGCCCAGCTCAAGCACGACGAACTCGGCAGTGTCGGCGGGCGGAACGGTCAAGAGTGCGGTCGCTGGCGCTGCGGATCCAGGGACGTGGTTGGATATTCATCGGGACTTGAAACATAATCTACATGAAGCTAGACAGTGTTTGTCAAGACGAGACGCAGCTGTGGATAGTGGCAACTCGACAGCTGCAGCGGAAGCAGGCGCCGCAGCCAAGAGGGTCCTCGTCCGCAGTGGGACTCTGATCGCGACACTTGCAGATGGACTACGAAGAATACAAGAATCTGGGCGACTAGGTGAGGGCGAACTACGGCGTCGTCGTGACTTGGTTTCTCAAGCTCGAATGGAGCGAGAGGGTCTTGATAAGCTCTCTAACAGCATGCCCAGCTCGACAGCAGCTGCCGGACGAGGTGGTTTCAGCCAGGGTCAAGCTTCAGCAGCCGACAAAGCTGGTCTTCTAAAGGGAGGACGCCCTTCTGGTCGTGTGCTGGGTGCTCCTCTACCCGAAACAGACAAGACACGGGAGCTAGACAACCAAGGAGTACTGCAGCTCCAAAAGGAAGAAATGCAGAATCAGGATCTCGCAGTCGATCAACTTACCGCGATCATCCGACGACAGAGAGAAATGGGAGAGCAAATCCATGACGAAGTCGAGCAACAGATCCGACTACTGGATGAGCTGGATAACGACGTCGACCGAACTGGAGCGAAGCTGAAAGTAGCCAACAACCGTATTAAGAAGATGTGACTGCTGTTTCTCACGCTGCTTGTAAGGATAATTCTGCTTGTTGTACAGGTTGCCGTTTGGTGGCTGTGGGTTCTAAGGGTACTACTTAATGGGCTGTCATGGGTTGCAGACCTTGCGACTTTCATGGCACAAACTTGGGGAGGAAACGATTAATGGATGGATGTGCGTATGTATGGGCATGCAAGGCGTCCTGCGCTGATTGGAATGGGTTTATGATCTGTCAGCGATTGTATAAATCGCATGGTAGTTATTCTTGGTGTTTGTAAGGATAGAGTAAAGCAATAATACTTCGATTTACAATGGGCAAATAAAGGCTGAGTGCATCACCGTTGAGCGCACATTAGAGTTCCAAGCATATCATGGTACCTTGTTCCTTGTCGAATGGTGAATTGTGTTGAGCGTCTATGCCACCAGGGACCTTCTCCACAACCAGCCACCTGTTTCATTCTCTAACCACGACGCCATTATTTCTGACCACAGCTTATGGTCGTGATGCCGATTGAGAGTAAGAGTGTCATACCCAATAGGCAAGTCCACCATTGAGAGCCTGCTTCGTAAATAGGCTAGGCAGTCAGTCACTCGATTCATTACTATCAAAAAAAACCAAGGTGAGCCCTGATCCCCGTCCCGTCTTATTGCATGAGCATGGGCTTGCATGGGTTACAGTGGTACTTGGGAAGTACCTGCTGGTCTGTCACTTCCATTACCTAGCCCACCACAAGAGCAGGGTGCCCGACCTGTAGAAGGGTATGCTAGACCACCAAATTTCTGCCAGATCTAATTCCTTTGTGAATAAAGGAACAAGAAAGACAGTTAGAAGCCAGTTCTTCTTATCTTAGTAATGTGGTTTCACCGTGAGACTAGTCCAGACATCGGGGCATTTGCATTGAGATCAGGCTCAGACATGCAGCGACTCAACTGCACTGCAATGCGCTGCACAAGAATCCGTCGTTAGGCTCAAAACTTTGGTGGCCGAGCTACGTCACTAGCCGAAGATGTCGCGAGTTTAGCGCGCTTTTCTTTTCTTCTCTCGTCTGGGATGTATCTTGCCGATCCCTGGTTGCCAGGCAACGTAAGATCAAGAGGTCAACATCTCTCGAGTCATTAACCAATATATTTGAGATTGTTCTACGATATGGCTCGATAAACGATATTCTTCAAGATAGCTAGTTATCGATTGGTGCCACGCTTCTCGAGCGCATCTTCTCGTAAAGATTACTTGCGTTTTGCGGGAGGCTGGGCGTTGCTAAAAACGAGCTTGGAAAAATAAGGTGGGTGGTAAAGAGAGGGCCTCAGCGGTGAGGCGATGAAAGGACAGCCACTCCTCTTTTCTTGGCAATGCGGAAGCCACGGGCAGCTTAAGGCCAATCGGCTTTACATTTCACTGTACATTGGAGAGGCAATTGTAAATAACGAGACGAATCATTAAAAACTTTTGCAGATTGCATCCTTAAGTTAGAGTCTAGTGAAGTGACGTCGGCAAATAAAGGAAGCAGTTGGGTGGCCTCGGGGAGCCAGCCATCCATCAGGTACCAAGCTCAAACTTTCCACTACCGCAGGAAGTCGAGTCAGTCTTGCAACTAATGAATGCTTACTTACACCCATTAGAAAGGAATAAAACCGCATCCGTGGTATTGGTGTCGTGGAACCCCAGTATGTAACCACAGTGAGAGACGAGAGGCGAGCCGCGGCATCGTCTAAGCCGCAACAAGGATGCTTCGAGGCCCAGACCACGCATGCGGATTTCAGTTACCTCACCACCTTAGAGCGGTGAAAACGACAACGTTGCTAGTTTGAAGTTTCTGGTTTGCCCGTGACGATTCGCGAGCTTCTATTTCTCTCACGGACCGTGCAAACTTGGTATATGTGGATTTGACAGGGCAAGCTCGGACTTTTACCACATCCATTTTGCGGGACTTTCGATGAAGTGTCAAGGAACTGATGCATGAGATATCGTCGATGTCGCTCAGAGCGTTCGCAGGCGGGGGCTGATGCCAGATTCTGCAAATTTTGTTGCCTAGCATTCGAGCACGCTGCAAGGACCAGAAGCAAAAGCATTCACTGCAGCCCAATCGTTTCATAACGATCAAGATGGATGCCCATCGCAACACTCCTCTCTTGAGATCGACAGGCGGGGATGATCCCATTTGCTGTGCACGAATTGGCACAAGCTCCTAAACGAGCCCAGGAATTCCTTCTGCTCGGTAACAGCTTGTCGCTTATTTTGTCCTCGTGGTCTGTTCTCATTACTGTTGTTCTTCTCTCTGATCCACAGGGTCCCGTCAGTGCTTTCCATAGACAGGATGCAAGACACCCACATTGCACAAGGAACAGGTAAGAAGAGCAAGAGGGTTCTAAGAGTGAGAGCGTCGATATGTTGACAAGCAGGGGAGACCTAGCTTTGAATGGCATCATACCATGAGCGGAAATGAAGAAGAGGAACGCTGGGGGTTCAAGCGCAGGCGTGACGTTGAAAGCCGAGGATTCCGTTGAGCGGAGGCAACGTAGACAAATATTGATTCACGATAATACTCGGCAGATTGGTAAAAGATAACTTTGATAGTTGACTTTAATTTGCGTTCTCGGCTATCGCAGCCTAGGTTCATGTCGAACGTCAGTGTAGTCAGTCTACCTCCGGACTCAACCCAGAAATAGCACAGGACAGCTGCCCGTTCTGCCGTCGTCCCGCACGTCAGATAGAGTTGAGTTGACTGTTGACACATCACTAAGTTATCTCGTTAAAAGAAGCCGTTTGGAGTATCGTATCATGACAACGACTTGGTCAATGTACCTTGGTCATCCACGAAGGGACAGGTAACTAGGAGCGACTTTGAGCTCCGACTCATTGAGGGCCACTGCATTGAAACCTAGTTCCTAGTCTCTCAATTGATAGGACGCAAGGTTCAGGGTGAAGTTGTGGTTTGTGATACTATTCACCAGTCAGAAACCACGAGTGAGTGACGATATCCATGGGGTGGGGCATTGGAAGCGGGTGTGCCCCGCTGATGGGGGAAACGGCGCTAGAGCCAGCGGCAGCTGCGCTAGCCATGAAGCGTCACAGCGAGTCTTCAGGCCCTGATCTAACTGCAGAAGGCGCTGAAGGTACCTGTCATGTACCTCGTCCATGGCTCATCCACCCGTCAACCCGCCGGCACCCACCCACACACTTACCCATGCCCGTCCCGTCCGCATCCACCTTTCCCAAAGCGCCTCGAAGTAAACATGGATACTCCCATGCATGCATGCACTTGTTCTTATTCCTTTCCTCAACCTTGGCTGGTCTCTCTGTCTGCCTCTCTCCACCTCCGCCTCTCTTCATCTCTATCTCCACCACGAAGCCGCGCCATTTTTCTACTGTCTCCCCCTCTGCTCGCGTTCTTGACATCCTGGCTTTTTCTTACTCCTCGCCTGTCTGTACCGACAGTACTAGTCCTTGGTATCCTGCAACTGCACCAAGTTGAGGTCAATAGGGCATTGTCTTTTTGTGCCGCAGGTGGTCGCTTCCCCTTCGTTGCTCTCTCCGATACTTTTTGCAACGTACGTTTTGCTCAGGATCCTTTACTCGAGTTGGATCCGAATCCCCTGTATTACCGATTTTGTCTTGCGTGAGTTTTGCCTTGTCCAACCTCGTTTCCCTTGCCGCGACCCAGCCCCAGCCACTCGGGAGCGGAACTTTTTCGACTCTTCTTCCTTCATACTGTCAACTTGGCAATTTGCATCAAAAGACCTCATTCTTTGCTTAATTCAAGCATGCCGAAGGCATCAACTAACCTGTCTGTTTTTAGTACCAATAACACCTCAAGGCCTTGATGGCTACCTCGCAACTCCTATAAATCAGCGATCGTGTCTACGAGTACAATTCCGAGAATCCGACAGGCCAGGAAGTAATCTTGAAGCATAAACCATTTGAGCTGAAAGACGAGAATGAGCGGTCCCCCTCCGCCGCCTCCGCCTCATGGCGGTGTGCCAAAGGGTTCTGGCTTGCCTCCGGGCAAATATGACATTTTCGTCATCCCTGAGCACTCTTCCGGAGGTGGTTTCTTGTATCTCCCGTCTATGCAACCGAATGTAAACAGCTTCGCCGCCGGATTCGCTTCAGCTTTGATACTCGTCGTCCTTGGCCAGACTTTAGCTCCTGCATTTCGAACTTGGTGGGAGAGCTTCGACGGCTTAAATAATGTGGCAATGGGAATGCTGGTTATTGGAGTTGGATTCGGAGCATGGGCTTTGGGTCGTTTCCAGAACCAAGATAGGGGGTTCCCTGGCGCTCCTGGAGGTAGTGGTCCTGGCAGTTCTGGTCGGGGTGGTCAAGGAGGATGGAGTTCAGGTTTCTGGTCAGCAAATGCTGGGGCACCACCACCTCCTCCTCCCCATGGCACTCCTCCCCCACCTCCGCCTCATCATGATACTCCTCCCCGGCCGCCGCCTCATGGTAACGGTCCCAGGACGTCGTGGCAAAGCGCGCCGCAATCAGATTCTCCTCCACCACCTCCTCCCCATTCAGCGCGCCAATCACCTCGAAATGAGTCCGAGCCGCGTCCGCGACCACCTCCCCAAGCTCGGCCTCCGCATACGCCTCCCGAAACACCCCCACCGAAGCCCGCCAAATCGAAGTCCAAGTCCAAGCCCAAACCAAGGGATCCTTCACCTCCGCCAAAATCTCGCCCCGAAAGTCCTCCTCCTCCCAAGCCTAAGTCCAAACCAGCGCCTGACCCAGAGAAGATCGCAAGAGCTGAAGCCGCCAAAGCAGAGGCGGCAAGAGCTGAAGCCGCAAAAGCAGAGGCGGCCAAAGCTGAGGCGGCAAAGGTTGAGGCGGCAAAGGTTGAGGCGGCAAAAGCCGAGGCTGCCAGAGCGGAAGCTGCCAGGATCGAAGCTGCCAGGGCCGAAGCTGCTCGAGTTGAAGCCGCTAAAGCTGCCAAAGCTGCTAAAGCTGAGGCTGCAAGGATAGAGGCTGAAAAGGCCGAGGCCGCAAGGATAGAGGCCGAAAGGGCTGAGGCCGCAAGGATAGAAGCCGAGAAGGCCGAAGCCGCGAGGATTGAAGCTGAAAAGGTAGAGGCCGCAAGAATTCAAGCCGAAAAAGCAAAGGCAGAGGCCGCCGCCAAGCAGAAGAACTCGTGGGAAAAGGCTCGCGAAGAAATGAGAAGGAAGGAAGAGGAGCGTAGAACCCGGGAAGCTGAACAGAAGCGACGCGAGGAAGCCGCAAAACGGCTTGCTGAGCTGAGAGCCAAGGACGCCAAGGAACGGCAAGAACGAGAGAAGGAGCGCCAACGCAAAGAACAAGAAGCTAGAGAGAGGAAAGAACTCCTTGAGGCCGAGCAACGAGCCAAGGAGTTAGCTATCAAGTTGGAGGAAGAGCGGAGAGAGCGAGAGCGCCTAGAGAAGGAGGCCAAGGAAGCCCGTGAGCGAGAGGCACAACGGGAGAAGGAGGCCCGTGAACTTGCAGAGAAAAAGAAGAAGGAAGCTGAAGAACGTGAAGCCAGAAGAAAGAAGTTTGCCGCTGAACGAGAGGCTTTGAGGAAGAAGGAGGCTGAGGAGGCTAAACGGCGTGAGGAAGACCAGAAGCGTAAGGAGATGGAGAAAGCCGAGAAGGAAAGAGTCGAGAAAGAGAAGGCTGAGAAAGAGAGGATCGAGAGGGAACAAGCTGAAAAGGAGAAGGCAGAGAGAGAACATGCTGCAAGAGAGACCGCCGCTCGTCAACCCAGCAGTTACGCCTACTCGGGTGTTGGTGAGAAGATCAGCATGTGGCCCAACGGTCGACCGCCAGCTCCTAAATCCACCTGCTCAACATCCACTGCTCCCAAGCCTGCTCCCAGCACAGCTTCTTCCCAGCGAAAGCCTGCTCCTTCCGCCACTAGGTCGAATGTTTCTGGCGTTAGTACCGAGAACTCATATCGACCCTACGACACGCCCAAGCAGCCAAGACAGAGGACCTCTATGTCTTCGATCGGCTCCGAATCGTCTTGGGCGGCTTCTCAGACTACTGGTCGGACTACGCCCCCTCCTTCGACTCGCACCGGTCCATACTCTACCAAGGATCCCGACAAGATTGTTATCTCGGGTGTCTACCTGTTCATGAATCAGTTCTCCAAGACACCCGCCAGTCAGCTTATCTCGGGCGTTGGAACTGTGACTGACGGACTAATACTCCGTATCACTACCGAAGGTCTTTTTATCGATGATGATGTCCGAAGTGTGCCACAGCGGGAATGGGACGTTAAGGCTTGGACGTTGAAACAAGTCGAGGTATGGTGCCCCCCGCAATGCTTGAAATCCCCTTCTGCTTCTTCCCCTACCCCTGGCACAAACTCAACCCCCTTGCTTCATAAAATGGCATCTTCTCGGGCACGCGATATCGGTGTAAACACGCCTCTGGTAGGCGACGAGGCCGAAGTTTACTTGACCGAGATGCTGCGCGCGTGCAAAACTTGCTGTCGTCTTGGTTTATGCGATCGGAAATTTCGAGATGCTAACATTGTTTCTTCAACTGGACAGACTGGAGAGTGGAAATCCAAGGGCCTACACATTCTGCGTGCCACAGTTCGAGACCAGGAAGGAAAGCGCTATCTATTCGTTATCGATGAGTCGGAGGCCTGGAAGGTATCAGTCGGACTTCAACGTCTTCGACGCGGTACCCAGGTTCGACAGCTTGCTGTCAGCGGTATGGCAGCGGCAGATGCTCGAGGTACCCTCGAGATGCTGGGATGGGCATGATGAGACCTTCGCGAGATACATATTCGCTTCGGTACATAAATTTTGGGACAGACGGTACCAACACAACCAACATAGGAGGACGAAGAAGAATAGAAGTATAGAAGAACGGGAGCAGTGCGGTGCTTTATGGTGGACCAGGATAACACAAGTGGTTACCTGGGTGAAAAGGATCAAGTGCAGCATTTGTGGCGACGTTGTTGTTGGAATGTAAGTGAATTGCATAGCAAGACAGGAGTACCGGGGCAAGGCGGATCTGGATTTGACTGGGCTGGCTTACCTGCGTCAGTCATTTTGGTTTGATTGCGAGCATTCAGTTCATCATACCCCTTTGGCATCTTTGAAAAATTGGATCAAGGATAGATTTTACGATGAAAGATACGACCCTAGTATAAAGACTTTAATTCTCAACTCTCGAATGGTATGTGATTGTTATTTGTAATTGGGTGAATTCTCGTCTTTTCTCTCCAGGGTAACCCCTACTGGACATGAATATATTAGAAGAACAGGTGGTTCACTTAATAGTCAAGAGTGGAATCTGGCTCAAGCGTCTTGTACGATTGCTTACTGTGTTTTTCATGCTGTGTTCAGTATGTGTGCTCTTACTCAAGCCTATGTTTGTGAGTGAAGAGCGAGAAGAATATCCACACACAATCTCTCATTCACAAATTTGTCTCTTGACGGGCGCTTGTCGCAATCCAGATCACAATTACGTTCCCAAATACCAGTGATCAGATAGAGCCCTGCATCTATCTACATCTTGAGTCAGAAACTACCTATGTATTTGTAAATATTCAGACCATCAACAAGTCAATACATAATGGTGATGCTGCTGAGCTTCGTACCAAGTGGGTCATGTGATACAACCAATATCGCTATCTGCACTGTGGCCTCTGAACATTACTGAAACCACGCACTTACATAAACTCATCCAACATCACTCTTCTACCCAAACGTTGACGGCGTTTTATAAAATGGAGACGATATATCTTATCATCGGCCTTTTCATCATTTTCATGGTTGGCCAAGTAAGTAAACCCTCAATCGCTCAACTCATCCACCAAACTCATTAACCTACCAGGCCGTCTTCGCTGATCGGTCACCCATCCCCGAGACCTCAGGCAAAGTCAACAAAGTCACCGAATCCGCAGAGCTAGATGCCGTCCTCGCCTCAAACAAGAATGTCGTGGTAGACTTCTACGCCGACTGGTGCCCCCCGTGCCGAGCTATCGCACCTGTCTTTTCCACCCTGGCTGACAAGCACGCATCAAAGGGCCATCTTGCTTTTGCAAAGGTCAACACTGATCATGTCAAGGATGTTGCTGCCAAGTATGGAATCTCGGCCATGCCTACCTTTGTTTTCTTCTCGGATGGTGTGCCAAAGGGTGTTGCTGTTGAGGGATTGCCGAGTGGCCACTCTGTTAATGTTACCAAGGATGGATTGGTTGATAGGATTCGGGGAGCGGATCGAAGGGCTTTGGAGGCCGTTGTTAAGGCTTTGGCTAGTAAGGAGTAAGATTGTGTATGAAAGGTGAATGATGATTGATGTACAAGATATACTCAGCCATAAGATGACACAGCTTCGTGTATGTCAGTCAATAACAGCATTGGCTATCATTGCACAATCAGCTGCTAGGCTTCGACGATCAAGTGAGAGTGCTGGCTTCTATTACTACCAATAAGACCAATAAGGGGGAATGACAATACATGGTTCTACGACCACTTGTACTATCACGACTCTGGGTCCGAAGAATAGTGCCTGAGAACATGTCGAAACATAATGGCATAGGAAATGGGCACCACTCTGACTATGAACATTCTATTGTTTGCTGTCCTCCACAAACCGTGTTCGAAACATCCCACTAAACTTATCGCTACATTGTAACCACAATCTTCTTTGCCGATACTCCAGCATTAAGTGTGTCCATAGCAGCCTGAAGGTTCTCAAGTCCGTGACCAGTAACCTTGGGCTCCGGCGCCGGTACAAAGTTACCATCCGCCAATGCATTCGAGATGTAGTCATTGTAGAGCCACGCAGAAAGTTCTTTGTCAGTCGATAATGGCACGACAAACTTGGTTTCGACGCCTTCTGGTAACTCAAAGCGAGGCACCATTGTCAAAGGAACCAGCTTGCAATTATCCGGCGAGCTCAGAGCGACAGCTGCGCAAGTTTCCACGATTGAGACGTACTGAGAAGTATCCAGGCCACCATTTGCAATAGAACCAGCGACTGTTTTCCCTTTCACCGCGGCGAGTAAATCTTCCTTAATCGAGGGTGAGTTGTAGTCGAATACTTGGCTTGCGCCCAGCTTCTTCATGTAGTCGAAGTTTCTGGGTGATGCAGTGGTGATGACTTCGTATCCGGCTGCTTTGGCAAGCTGGATGGTATTGCATCCAACGCTGGTAGATCCTCCCCAGATGAGAATGACCTTCCCATTATACTTGGTATCAGGAGTAGGAAGATCGAGCGCCAGGTATTCCGGATGAAACAAAGCCTTGGCACCGACACTCAAGCAAAGAGGAAGCACAGCTGCTTGCTCGTAGGTTGTGTTCTCTGGTACCTTGGCGCAAGATTGTTCCTTCACAGAGACGTACTCTTGGAAAGTGCCCATGTGGTAGCCAGCGACACGGTCACCAACTTTGAACTTGGTAATAGTGGAGCCCAGGGCTACAACTTCCCCGGCGACATCGCAGCCAAGTATGGCTGGGAACTTGAGCCATGGAAAGGCAGTACCAAGCCTCTGCTGGGCGCAGTCGACGGGGTTGAGAGAGATTGCATGGTTCTTGATTATAACTTCGTCGTCTTCTGGGTCAGGATAAGGAGCTGGCTTGATCTCGAGAGGGGCCTTTTCGGCAACTAAGTACGCAGCTCTGTTCTGTGACATGATGTATATTAATGGATGGGTTGTCTGGTGGCTCTGAGAGATTTGATCAACAATATTGTAGACGCCTATCAAGGGTTCTTAAAGCCATTTGAACGAGACTGGACTTCCTACGTCATCTCGATAAATGTAGGATCAATGACGATGAAATAATCATTCAGTGCTGGTGAATACGACTGAAGGTTAGTGCATATTAGCTTCATGATGCCTCACATGTTGTGATATCTGCAACTGGACACCTCGGAGATAAAAAAGAATGCAATTTGAAGTATAAGTCAAGAGATTTGACAAACATACGCTAACCTCCAGTCGTATTCACTGAGAGCCAAACCAATCGGATAGTATACGCTGAAAGGTGCATACCCTTACATATCCCTGCCGAGAATACTATGACGCCTCTATATCTCCAAACCTGACAGCTAAAGAACAGTACTTCGAAGTCAGTATATTTACCCGATCGACAAAGGTCCTTTGAGTCTTGCGCCAAGCATCAGGTGTGTGTTGAGTTGATGGACCCTGCAAGCTTCACGATTTCTTAAGAAGTTGAGTGTCCTATGTCTATGAATCTAGTGAAAACTTAGTGTTTGTGAATACGACTGGAGGTTAGCGTACCTCAAATGATAGGATGTGTGTGCTCTGGACTGGACACATCGGATATAAGGTATCCAAAATCCGCCAAGACAACGAGAGCCGCATAACGTTGAGTTAGCTCAGTCGTTGTCTTAGAAATATGAGCCAATGACATTGAGTCGGAAGCAATGGATGTACAGACCTACCGGCCCCTACATGTGGTCCGGCCCGGAACACGGAAGCCCGGGGCCCACTTCTGCCCGATTGTGAGAAGCTGTTCCAATGGAGGTTCTGTAGAAATTGGAAGCCATTAAAGTCTCTAGTTCTAGAAATGGACAGACTGGAATTAACTTCGAAAATAGAGGTTTACTGGAATATGTAGCTTGGTTGGAACATATCACTCGACAGGATAATCATCTCCGGCTGGAAGCCGTGTGTAAATATGCCTTCGGTTCGGATGAAATGGATTCGGTTCGGGACCACATTTTACTCAATTCATACATACTCTGTACTGTAGAGTGGGTTTTCACAATCAGCGCAAACATATAGCCTATCAGCCACTGTAGCCAAATCAAGGCAATGATCTTTATTCGAATTACAAAAGACCTCCCAGTTAGTCAGTTGTAGTAGTACCCTTGCGAGCCTCCTTCTCAGCAACATAAGCCCTCCACTTGGGGTTCCAGATACAAACAGGAATGCCCAACAGGAAGATAGCACCAAATATTCCAGCCAAGACTCCAAAAGCCCACTTGTAACCATGATCCTCAACCATTGGAGTCAACCCATACGTGACTCCGAAAGAGATGACATTCTTCGTACCAACGACAGTGACAATTGCAGGGCCAGGATGCTTGGGAGCAGCTTCGGATGCAAAAGTGGTAGAAGTAATGAGGACGACGGTAAAGGAATACTGGAAGATGGTCCAGCCTAGATATGGCGCCCACCAAGTCGATCCACCACCGGCAGTGAAGCCGTACAGAAGAAGCATGGCCACGCCGACAACTGCAGGAGGAGCCAATGTGATGAGGTGATGCTCAGGCTGGTGAATGCCGCGGTTTCGTCGGGCCAACCACATGACGAAAGGGTTGGATACGAATGTGCAGTATAACATGGCCAGTACTGCTCCGATGGCTCCTCCGACGTTGATCAATCCAATATCCTTAGCTTCCCAGTGATAATTCTGCATCAAGACTGCGTTGTAGGTCAAAGACATGCCTACGCCACATCCAAGGGCGATAGACGATGTGAGAACGGCATACAAGATACCAGGTGATGAGAAGGACATGATCATGTACTTCCAGCTCAGAAGGATAACTCGCAGTGGGTTCGAAGAGGGCTTAGACCAGGGTCGGAGACGCTGCGAGTACGTCTTGCGATCAATCTCCTCAGCAGGGTTTCCAGCATTAGGAGGCGTCAATCCAGATCTCGACATCTCCTCCAGATAAGCCTGAGCTTCAGAATCAGGAATGACCTTGGTGACGCCGAATTCGTCCGTCATGACAAGCTGGCCATCAAGCGAAGCAGCCGGGCGAGTAAACTGTGTCTCGAAACCCAAGAAGAAGGCGATGAACAGCCCGACTCCCACAGTGATGGTGAAGATCCAGTAGTACCAACGCCATCCGAGGTCCGCGTTGATGTAAGAAGATGCCAGGTTGAGGGACTGGGAGAGCGCATTCTGAAGCATCCAGTACAAGCCGAAGACGAAGGATCGCTCGTGGAGGAATGTGACTTCTGTGAGCATGAGAGGGAGAAGAGACTCAGATGCTCCTGTTGCGATGCCTTGTACAATACGAGAGGCGAGATGACCGTTGTAGCTATTTTGCACAGCTGCTGCGATACTGGAAGCGAATAGGACGACCATGGAGATAAGAAAGATGGGACGACGACCAAAGGCGAGAGACAGAGGAAGAATGATGTAGTTTCCTAGAAGAAATCATGTAAGTACAATATCCCATGCCAAGACGGTGAATTGTCAACTTACCAAGACCAATGAACAAGGTCGGCAACGTAATAAGAAGAACGACCTGATCAGCGCTGTAGCCCTGGGGTGTATACATCTCGAAAAAGACGTTCAAGATAGCACCTAGACCACTAGCCACCGAAAGACCCATGACAGAGAACCAACAACAACAAAAGACGAGGCCATATTTTTCCCAAGGGCGAAAGTTGAGAGGATCATTGGGATCTGAGGATGGCACTGGAATCTTGCGAATTTCGCCTTTCTTGTTGACCAACAGAGCATTTCCTTCGATATGACCATGGCCATCGTGGTTATTTGTTCGAGGTCCGACCTTTTCTTCAATGTGGTCTGCTGAGATAACGGCCTCGAGGCTGGGGTAGTCTTTTGTGTCAGCCATGGTGAATTGATACCCTTGCTGGGCTACGAGTGTATAAACAACTCGGACTCAAAGGAAATTTAATTGAACATAAAATTGAAGTCATTGGGAAACTTCTGGTTCGCCAAGATATCCTGGCCTACATATATTGAGCTCTTCCCCGCGGTGGGACCTCGATCTGGTGCATCTACCCCGAGATATCGGCATCTCCAGATTCTCTCCACATTCCGCTCCGGGGGTTCGGTTCGGGAACGAAAACCCCAGATTATCGCCACCTTATCTGTTCGGTAAGCTCTCACCATAGTCAAGGCCAACTCAATGCCGATATACTGTTACTATCCTTAGCATAGAACACTTATACACCTAATTCTGTATCTCACCAACCGAAGCCCGATAGCCCTATCCATCCGCGAAATAACGAATCAACCTTGTCGTAGATAGCAAACGTCCACCAGGTTCCCGATTCCTATGTTATTCCCTCAACTCTCAACAATATTAAACCGAGAAGTAAGAGGACCTGCCACCTTGGCCCAAAGCTCAAACGACATCAGAATCGCCATAAAGGTTCCAAGAGCCTCCATCACAACATTGTCCAAAGACCAATCTTCGCCATTCCTGTCAATTCGTGCAACCGAAGGCAACCCCATGATAAAGAAACCCATATATCCCAACGACCCCCACGTCATCATTCGATCTCTATTCTCATAGTAAAACCACTCTGAAAGATGAGGACTCGCCATGAAGAACGTCTCTCCAAAAGCAAGACCGTAAGAAAGAGCCGCCATGACAAGAGTTTCCACTAAGCGGCTAGGTTGAAATCTCTGAATGAGTACTCTTTCTACAAAAAGGAGAATGGTAAAGTATGTCATGAAATACGCGTGCGTAAGAGGATAAAGAAACACGGGCACTTGACCACCCGTCCTCCCAACAACATCAGAGCTAAAGTTCCAGTTGCAAGGGAACTTGTACCGCATCCCCATGAGATCAAAGAAGTAGTGCGATGTGAAATACGTTCCCAAGCACCCGATCGTCGCTACCCAGACGTTCAGCTTGAACCAGTATCTGCGATGCCATGGACGGCCATTCTTTTTGGACAAGAGTGCTGGGAATACAACGGGCGGCGTGGCGACTGCTGTTGAGAAGAGAAGATAGTCAATGTCGTTCCAGTCATGCATTATACCGCTTAGCATTACGAATGCTACTGCGGTTATCCAGAAGGGGCTTAGGAAGAGGTTCAAGTGCTGAACCCATCTCTTCTCAGCTTCGATGCTTTGCGCTGGGACCTTCTTGGTACTTGCTGTGGATGAGGTCGCCATTTTAACACGTTGAATATTTTATGTTTGCTTAGATGCCCAGAAAGATGAATTGGATAAGGTGGAAAGTTGAGATGTGAGTGCCTATATAGCCGGCTAATACAAACCTTTCCTTATTCTTGCCAGCCAAGGATTGTAGAGTCAGCTTACAGAACAGGGATTACTTTCTGCCTGACCATCTCCACACCATCTTCGAGAGAACTCCGACGGTGTCCTTAAAATTATACTATTATTAGGGTACAAAGTCTAAAATATGAAGTCCGAAGGATATAGGTGAAACAAACAGTAGATGAGATGCCTGATGATCTTCCATAAGCTGATGAATTTTGCGAGGGGCTCTGGTAGAGCCCGTCTCCTTGGCTGATAATGGGGAATCAGGTGCGGACTACCTCAGCATCTTCTTCCTTTTCAGACAGTATATATATAGAATGCAAGTTCTGGTATACCTAGACAGAATGGTGGATCGGGATTTATTTCTCAACCCTGAACGTCTGTGTGGTTCGACATTTGCTGGGTTTTGAGCGCATATCAGTTTGAGGGCTGTACGAACCACAGTGGCCTGCCTTCATTGTTCTATTGCTGTTAACTTACGTATCATCAGCATCTTTCTGTCGGTGTTTGCCATATACAAGAAGCTAGATCGTTCAGAACACGAATATTGGCACCGGGAATACGAGGTTGAAACTTGCTGAGTCATGATACGCGACGAGCAAACTTATGCCGCTTCCCTCAAACAATTTCAGACCCCCTCATCACACTTTCTTGCAAAGGCTTCTCTTTTCACACGCTTAAAGAAGTCAGTGCGCTAATACAGTCGATGAAAACGACATATTAATGTATTTGGCGGAACAGACAGGCACCGAAACATGTCGTCTACAGACAGGAGCCTCCTCTTTTCGGACCAGTTCGCCATCAGCTGCGGCACAGTGACGATAGACATCCCAAAGTCCAAAGCTCTGCTCATTCGCTGGAGAAAGACTGGAGAATATATGCTGCCCAAAGGCCGCAAAGATATAGGTGAAAGTCTAGAAGAGACAGCTCTCCGAGAAACATACGAAGAAACTGGAGTGAAAGTCGAACTTCTTCCTGTCACTATTGACTCGCTTGCTACTACTTCACGGGACAAGGAGCGCCCTACTGCTATTGCTGAACCTATCGCTGTTTCTCAGCGTATGGCGACGGACGCGCTGAAGATCATCTTTTGGTATGTCGCAATGGCCGATTCTACGATTGAGCCAGACGAAGGAACACAGCAGGAAAATGAGGATTTTGAAACTGTTTGGATGAATTTGGATGATGTTGACTCTATTTTATCGTTCGAGGATGACCGACGTATTGCTTCAAAGGCCATTGAAGCGGTTCAAAAAGAAAATATATCAAACCCTGGGAAGGCATGAGCCTGGTGCAGTCGATATTAGAGCGACCAAGTTGTCAAATTAGATCAGTCACATATATATAATACTGCTAGCCGAACACCGATTCCCGGTCCCTCCCTGCGTGAGACAAGTATGTAAAATAATCATTGCTGTTGAGAGCCTGGCATATGCTCTTTCTGTAGTAATGGTGTTGAATACCTAACTCAAAAGCACTCGTATCCTCCTAACGCCTTTACATAATAGCAAACGCCTCATTCCCATCCAGAAATCATCTATCGAAACAAGTTACAATCTGTATATCCACTGGGTATCACAACTTTTTAAGATCTCCTGTCAAAAACATCCCGAACTTCTACAACGCCATCCATTCTTCCAAGCACGAGAGTCCTCCCATCCTCTGCAAAAGCTCCAGACATTACCATCTCTCCAGTAGTTTCCTCGTACATAATCGAGCCCGTCGCAACATCCATAATATCGAAGCCATCTTCATTTCTGCAGAGCATGTACCGACAGTCGGGCGAGATAGCCAGCGGCCATCCCTCACAGCTTCGTACGGCGTTAAGGTTGTAAGATGTAAGATCGCTCGCCGAAGGAACCCAGATGTGTACGTTTGTTCCCCAAACTGAGACGATGCGTCGTCCATCAGGGCTGACGGCTAGAGCTCGGGGGTTGTTGGAGCCGTCGATTTCAAGGCGGCGAACAGTCTTGCATGTCGTCGTATTGGTGATTCGCAGCGTTCCATCGCGCGAAATTGTTACCAGGCTGGAATCGGGCAGGAAAGCAGCGTGTGTAACGGCATCGATGTGGCTCAGAACCCTTCCAACTCTAGTTCCATTCTTGACATCCCATACCCCAACACGGTCCTTTGCTTCACCAACTGCGACGAGTCTCCCATCGCGGCTCCAGGCGATAGGCTCGCCCTTAGCTTCCTTGAGTTCGCAGGCAGTCTTGCCGCTCGTGTAGTCCCGTAGGAAAACAGTGCTTGAGTGGTGAAAGTCAACGCCGCCGGTGAGTTGGACAGTCCAGTCTCGAACAGTCGCCAGGCGAGAGCCCTTGGGAGAAAATACAGCGCGGGATCCGCTCGTCTTGGAGTATCCGTCTCCATTCTTGATATCGAAAACGTCAATCCAGGATTGGGCAGTTTGTGCTGCGGTGTAGATGGCGAAGGCTGCTGAGGTAGATGCTGAGATGCCGACTGAGGCGATCTCAGCCTTGCTGAAGGAGCGGCTGAAGCGTGTTGAAAGATCCATGAGTGATGACGAGCTTCTGGGGCTTGAAGTTTGAGATCTTGAAGACGATGAAGTGGGAGATGTTGATGATTGTCCCCTATTATGTTGTTAGTCGTGAAGCTCTGACTTGATGAAGAGGCATAACTTACATGACGGTGGTGAGCAAACGAGCAGTATTGAGCAACAATACGGTGAGGGTAGTCAATGAAGATGTGATGTATGATTCAATTGTCTTATTCTGAAGTTGTCTTTGAAGAATGTGTAACTGAAGGTATCACCAAACCCCCCAAACAAAGGGCGACACGTCTCATTTTAAACAATCTCTCAGCCCACAACCATGACTCTTACCTTGCAGTGCAATTACACCGACGCTGACGGATTGCTAATCACATTTTTTCATATTCACGGCGTAGCCCAAAATGACTACCAAAAAGAATACAAACATTGCTAGAGTAGCACACGGCTTACACCAAGGTCCGCCTTGCTACATGAAGCCGTTGAGTCACTAACTATGCTCCGCCGGTCTCCGCTGGAGAAAGCCGGAGCAGGTTTTAGCATAGCTTCGGCGAGCCAGGATTAGGAATAGTCGGGAAAAACGTGGAGGTGGGTTGGAGGTGTCTGGGGTGATGTATTTGGATTAGCTTGGACGAGGATGCATCAATAATTCTGAGAAGGGTTCTCAGCTTGGATGTATATAACCTGCGGTTTGAAGAACGGCGTGATGGCCTTGGAAAGCAAACATGTTGTAGATGGTATGTTACTTGATGGCTTACAGTCAGCCTTGAAAGGGACATCCCGTCTCATTGTGAGCCCGCTCGTGCTGTACAATACATAGTATACTGAGCCCGTAGGGATGGAGACCCCATACACTTCGGGTTTCTGTGGGGAGTCTCAGTGGAACAGGCTAAGCTTTACAGGCCTATTAATGGATCAACGCTAAACTTCAAGATGCCATCGTGAAGCTGAAAAAGATTCGCAGCTTACAAAATACAACGAGTTTTGTAAGCAGACATCAAGAATCACCGACATCGGCTGCACACATTCGCTTTCCCAACGTTGCACAATCCATGATTCCAATTCAGTTCATCAATTCATTGGGAGATAAATAATCATACGTAGACTAAACCCCAGACATTCGTCATTTCAACCCATCAAGGTGTCTTATCAAGGTGTCATCCATCTCCGTTAGCAAGAGCATCTTCGCTCCACTATTGTCTCTTTCATAAATCCATAAATCCGCTCTCAACAAAACTCCTTCTTTTATTTACACAAAATTGTCATCCGCTTAAGCACCAAAGGCCTCATCGTAGTGGGTCATGCAAGATCGGTAACGAACAGAGCTCGTCCTCAAAGCCTCCATGGCTTGCTGAAGACCCTCCTTGGAGATGGGAATCTCCTCGACCCACGACTTGAGACCCTTGTCAGCAGCGAGCTGAAGCATCTCGAGCATCTCACGTCGGCTGCCCAAGTGAGATGTGCCGATGTAGCAACCGTTGGTGATGAAGTCCTGGTTGCGGATCTGGATACCGTCACCACCGGGCAGACCGACCGAGTTCCAGTGGCCGTGGATGTCGAGAAGGCTGAGGTACTCGCTGAGAGCGAAGCCCTCAAAGGAGGTGGCGGTGTTGATGATGATGTCAAAGGTCATCTTGTGTCCCTCGGTCCAGTTCTTCTCGCCGGTAGCGAGGAAACCGTCGGCGCCCATCTTGCGAGCGTCTTCCTCCTTGGCTCGCGAACGGGAGATGGCCCAGACCTCAGCGCCCAGGGCCTTGGCGAAGATGACACCGTAGTGGCCGAGACCACCGATACCAACGATACCGACCTTCTTTCCGGGGCCGCAACCGAGACGCTTCAGTGGGCTGTATACGGTAATACCGGCGCAGAGCATAGGAGCAGCTTGGGTGCTGGATAGGGCCTCGGGGATGGGGTAGACCCTGCGCAAGCATGTTAGTTACCTCTCAAGATTCCACGGTCTCATGTGTACTTACCAGTACTCGTGCACTCGGGTGTGAGAAGAGTAACCACCCTGTGTCTTGAATCCAGTGTCAAGGTAATCGGCGCCATAAGCGTCGATCTGGTCCTTACAGTAGGTCTCGTTGTCGTTCTTGCACTGACGGCAGTCCAAGCATGACCAAACCTGAGCGCCAGCACCAACACGGTCGCCAGGCTTGGCCAGAGTGACCTTGTCACCTACACGAAGGACCTTGCCGACAACCTCGTGGCCGACAGCAAGAGGGTAGGGGCAGCCACCCCAGTCTCCGCTGATGGTATGACGATCACTGGCGCAGACACCACAGCACTCGACCTTGATGTCGACATCGTACTCGCCGAAAGGACGAGGCTCGAACGAGTTCTTCTGGAAGTCGGTCCAGTGCTCGGCGCTGGGGGACTGGAAGCCCTGGAACTTGTCGGGGACAGACATGATGTGTGGTTTGTAAGGACGGAACTACTGGGGTATATGGGAGAGAGACAAAAAGAGGAAGAGAAGAGAACAGAGTCAATGGCACGATTGGGGCGATCTGAATCTTTATAACCTCACGATTACTCCTCTTCATAACAAGCTGGACAGGACAACAGCCAATAAACCCCCACCCGAAGAAGCTCACCCCTCATCTCATCGCGTTGACTGCCGTTTACGTTGGGTTGTAATGAGGGGCAGGATTGACAGTCAATGGAACCTGGTAAACCCCTCCATCATGAACAACCGTCATTCGATCTGATTCGAGCGCAACTTTGGGGGGATTGTTTGGGGGTTTCGGGTGTTGTGCCGACTTGCAGTCGAGTTGAAGCTCTCTGGTTATAAGCGACATGCGATAGCCGACAGCCGATGCAGTGACGTGATTGGATGTCAGACAATTGTGGTCCATCATGACTCTTGACATGAGCGCTCGGATTATCGTGGAAAGACAGTGGATACCAAGTTCCTCCACCAAGGATCGTGGGGGAATGATCATG
Source organism: Fusarium nelsonii (assembly GCA_014898925.1). NCBI lineage: Eukaryota > Fungi > Ascomycota > Sordariomycetes > Hypocreales > Nectriaceae > Fusarium > Fusarium nelsonii. The sequence continues at coordinate 27,898 of JAAVUC010000097.1, read as the reverse complement.
AGAGCTACCATAGTGCATCAAAATAAGCTTGTTTACAATAGGACGTTAGTAAAAATGCATATATCCTGATGGGGGTAATTCATCATAATAGAGATCATGCGTTCTAGACTCATCATAACCTGTCTCATAAAGGCGTAGTCAAACAATATCCAAGTCTTTTTTCTTAAAATCTCCCAACTCTTTACCAAAATTCGGTGTCTAACCCGAGAAATCTCGCTATCGCGAACACCGAACTTCGCTATCACCAACCCGACCTATCGCCAAACCTCAAACCTTCCTCTTCAAAACCCTCGACTCTCCCAGTCCAAAGCCCATCAAGAAACAAATTCTCATAGTCATGCCAGCGTAAACCCACGGAACATTGCCCCAATCGCTCGCATTCCACGACATAACATCCCAGTAAACCCGCGATCCCAGCTCGCTCATCGAGAACAAGTGCCCCACGTCGGCGATGAGAAGTACAAGCAGCACAGTCCTCCAAACTCTCAGATCCGCTGTAGATCGCAGCACGAGCGCCTCGTTGAGCGCGAAGAAGAAGTACATGTTGGCGAGCTGCGACATGGCAACCGACGTAGCCTTCGGTGCTTGAGCAACTGGTGCTGAGGCCGCGTTGAGGAGTTTGAGGTATGTTTCTTGGCGGAAGTGAGTGAAGAAGGCGCCGACTAGAGCGGAGATGGGCTCAAGGACGAGGAAGAAGATGCGGTAGAGGGGGTGGATGCGGAAAGCCACTTGGGCTGGTCTCTTTGGAGTGTCCATGGTGGTTTTAGTTGTGGTGTGATGGGTTGGAACTCAATTGGCTCGTGAGAGGTGAGTTCGAGTACGCAAGTTGAGGTGACGATATCGCAACGTGGTGTTTTCAACTATCTGATAACTTTATGAAAACTTCTATGGACCCTTGTCGTGGGGAAGCTGGTGGATCAAGTTTTTCCCGCGTCAAGTCTGCACAACAAACCTTGAAGCAACGGTATGCTGTAAACCTTTGAATGGTTCTTGTTGAAATCAATTATTCTATGGAGGAAATTTGTTTGCGCGTAACATGACTTGAGCCTTGAGCTTTCGCAATGTCATCACATTACAAGTTGATGTGTGGTGGTGGCATAGGGTAAGTAGCTGATGATGCATTTGGCGTTCTCGTCTCAAATAAGCTTCAAATCTTGAAACTCAGTGTCAGACGATACTGAAAAAGGACATTCCAACTCCAAATCGAGAACCCTCGACTACTTGACGGAATCCGGTATCGGTCTCCCCGATTTTCAGTTCCAGTCAATCCTTCCAGTTTTTTCTCAACGTCTGTCAATCCTTTCCTCCAAACACAATCAGACTTTTCGATCTTCTCAGGGGTAGAAGAAGCCCTGGAATTTGTGAAGATCTTGTCTATGGTTAGACTGCTGTCTGTTAAGGACTCAACACACAACCAGGCATTTTGGGGCTCTTAAAGTTTGTAGAAAGTTGATAAGGGTCCCAAAAGCAAATTATCACGATCCCTGCAAATCAAGATCAGTCAGTAATACAGTGAGCCTGTAAAATCCGGGGTATGTTTGGGGGTTGGGGTTCTGGTGAAGAACCCTGGATGCGAAGGTACTGTACTGTAACGCTGTTGATGGTGAAACTGTGTTACACAGACGCTTGTTGGGTCTTCTGACACCCATGTCGACAACAAACAGACCAAAGGTGAAGGAAAGCAGCAACGAGTGTCCCTCAGGGAGTCAGTCGACTCGGGCGCTGAGAGGGTAAGTGACGAAATCAGTGAGTCAGTTCATGTCATTCAGAGTAGTTTGTTTAGACCATTCATAGGTTCCAGTCGAGAGGTCAACTGTTCTGCTACATACTGCCCAGGCGTCATAGTATTAGCAGATAGACGGTGTATTGACTCGTAAACCATCCGCAAGTCACTTTATTGAGATTTTATCTGGACCCGGAAATAAGAATACCGACCACGATCTAGCCATCGCCACCCGTAGCAGAGTTCTCCTCCCCCAGTTTCTCATCCATGCCATGGCTGAAGGAGCTGAATTGGTGGGGAGGGGCGGCTAGCCACAACGTTGTTAGTTCAAGAGACTTTTCACCGCTTCAGTGTAACAAAGTGAGGAACCCTGAGTTTTTGCTGCTGTTTACAATTGAGTAGTATCGGTCTCAATACATGCATCTCTCTGTTTACCCGAAGCAAATACCGGACCGAGAGGAGATAACAACAACAAAAGGTTCTCTACCGAGTACCTACGGTACAGTATCGCGGCCCCCGAGAAAACTGGAACCGTACGATCCCCCTCCACCCAAAGAACCAAGAAATCGGCCTCTTCCCGCATTCCAAGGCTGCTTCTGAGGCTAGCGCTAGTGTCCTGTCGTGCTGAAGATGGCGTTAGAAACCGCCTGAAGAATGACCTCCACTGCTGAGAACCGCCTTACATCACCGCCAAGAGTCCACCCGTAACGTGTCTCGCCTTAGATTTTGACCCCTAGCTGTTAAGGGATACTTGTATCTTTCAGAGTATACAGTACACCCTCCATCTCATTCTTCGATTCCCCTGATCATCCCGTTCTTCTGACTCGCCTTGAAAAATCAGTCACTACGAATCAAAAGAGTTGCTTTGCTCCAGGCTCGTTGAATTTAAAAAATTAGCTACCCACCTCCACCCTTGTTCCATGTCTTGTTGACTGTCTGAGCCGGGATTGCTAATCGTTACAACGCTTTTTTTTTAAACCTTGCCCTCTCTCCCTCACATACATCTCCATTCCTTTCCTCCTTTTTTCGTCCTGCTGTTCCTTCTTCTTTTCTTTGGGATTGAAACAGCGTGTTGAAAATTGGTTATAACGAGGATCAAGTTTCTTTGAAGCCTCTTTCTTTTATTGTGTTGTTGTTGTACCATCCATTGCAACCCAACTGCACCGCACGACCGATAATCGGGCCCAAAAACAAGGTCGCGAAGCTTAAAGACAAGACCCGCGACCGCCTTTGCGACCGTAACAGTAAACAGTTCTCGACGTCCGGGATTGTAGACGAGCGCATTCATTCAGCTCGTAATTCATCCTCGATCGACTGGTTCGAGACGATAGTCGACATTCCCTAATTTCATCTCCATTACTGTCGTTCGTCTATACTTGCAACTTAGAGACGTTCAGCTACTCGTCTTTTAATACACCGTCCTTATCAAGTCTTTCACCATCCCGATCCAAGCCAAAAACATGTCCAAGCGCATCTTTGCCGTCAACGACTGGGCTCCTGCTCAGGAAGCAATGATGGAATCTCCATCCGAGTCCTCTACCATAGCCGACTCAACAGCCAAGTCACAGGTTGCCAGCGAAGCAGGTGCCAACCACACAGCTCAGCCCCAACGAAATCGCAGCATGAGCCTTTCCATGCCCTGGCGACGACCCAAGTCATTCGCCTTTGGACATGATCATTCTCATTCACAAAACTTACCACGACATTTTACCGATCTTGCTATCGACGACGCCGAAGACGACATGCACGACCCGAACCAACATCATCACCACTTCCACACTTCCGGTGCCAAACAAATCAAGGGCATGTTCCGACGTGCGTCGCTCTCCATCAACCGTATGGTCCACCGTCGACCTTCTATCGCTGAGGATACACACGAGAACGCCGAGGCCGGCCGACCTACCACATCTCACAACGGTGCACACTCGACCTGGAATCGACTCCGACAAGCTACTATGCGCCGTTCACGATCCATCTATGGCTTCGATTTCAACCGTGAGCATAGTACCTATCAGTACGAGAACACTTCTCATCTGCCGATTCCTGGCTTCGGTGGCGAGCCACCTATTATTCCCAGCAACTCGGGAGCTGCTGCCAAGGCATCGGCTGCTATGCAGAATGAGTACCTTGCTCGCCAAGGTCTCTATAACATGTGGTTGAATCCCAGCACCAACGACGAGAGCAACGATCGCGAGAGTGGTATCGGAATCACAGTAACCCTTCCAGGTGCCGAGTGCGAAAGCGAGACAGAGGAAAGCCCTGCTATCAGCACGATCGACTTTATTTCCAGACTCCCTGCTGAGCTGGCTATTCATGTTCTGGCAAATCTCGACGCCTCGGCTCTCACCAAGGCTGCTATGGTATGCAAGGGTTGGAACAAGATCGTGAGTAACCAACACATCTGGCGTGAGTCTTTCCTTCGAGAGACAACCACTACCTATGCCACCAGCGAGCCTGTTGCACCTGGAAGTGGTCTCGGAGTTCCTGCCGTTTCGCCTGGAAATGACTGGAGAGAAATCTACCGTGTCAAACAGGAGTTGAACCAGCGATGGAAGACTGGCAAAGCTAGACCTGTCTATCTGAACGGGCACAAGGACAGTATCTATTGCCTGCAGTTTGACGAGTAAGTCACATCATCTGTGCCATCTTGCAGTGCACCTACTAACTTCAACAGGCATAAAATCATCACTGGTTCCCGTGACAAGACGATCCGCATCTGGGACATGCACACTCTTCAATGCAGTCTTGTTATTGGCCCTCGTGAGGTTGTTAACGAGTCCGATGTGCTCTATGACGACGATGACCAGCCCACTCACTTTGCTTCGGGCTCTTCTGAGAATGAGAGGTCTAACTTCTCCGTGCCTGCCGTTAGATCGTTCCCAACCCATCATATGGCGTCTATTCTCTGTCTGCAGTACGACGACGAAATTCTCGTAACTGGATCTTCTGACTCTACCTGCATTGTTTATGACGTGCGCGCTGGATATCAACCCATCCGTCGACTCCGACATCACACGGCGGCCGTTCTCGATCTTGCTTTCGACGACAAGCACATCGTGACTTGCAGCAAGGACTTTACCATTTGCGTCTGGGACCGAAACACGGGTGACTTGATCAAGCAGCTTCGAGGCCACAACGGCCCTGTCAACGCAGTACAGATGCGGGGCAACACCATTGTGTCTTGCTCGGGAGATTTCCGCGTCAAGTTGTGGAACATTGAGACGGGCAAGAACATTCGCGAATTTACAGGGCACACAAAGGGCCTAGCTTGTTCCCAATTCTCCGAGGATGGCCGATACATTGCGTCCGCGGGCAACGACAAGGTGATCCGCATCTGGGATGCCAACACTGGCGAGTGCCTGCGAGAGATGCGCGCCCACGAGAACCTAGTCCGCAGCCTACACATAGATAGTGTGAGCGGCCGACTGGTCAGTGGAAGCTATGACACCGACATCAAGGTGTGGGATATGGAGACTGGACATCAGCTGCTCGATTTCCCTAAGTGGCACGAGAGCTGGGTCCTGAGCGCCAAGAGTGATTATCGCCGCATCGTTAGCACCGGTCAAGATCCAAAGATTTTGATCATGGATTTCGGTGCTAATGTCGAAGGTATCGAGACCATCGAGAGTGCCAAACCCCTTGAGCTGAACGGAGGATTTATCTAAGGTCCGAAGCAGCGATGGAGTTGGGTATAAAGGATACAAGTAATAATGGGCCAGGCGACTCGGGCTGGCTGTAACGAATTATGACACGGAAGGGCTTGATTAGACTGTTTTTAAGGTAACTTTTAGCATTGGTGGCATGTTGGAGACATGGTGCATGCATGCGTGCAACCTCACGGAGGCACACTTGAGATTCGGCGATGCATTACCCCAAAGGGATGGATGATCGCCAGCAGCGTTGATTAGCGATTTGACCACATTTAGATGAGTCTGGAGTTTGAATGATTAAAATTAAATTCTGCTACATGTCAGATCGTTTCCGATGACCCGTTCGTTTTTGCCATCTCGTTTCACAATAACGAGGATGAAAATTGTTTAAGTAGTTGCAGGGTCCCAGAGAGTATCTGGTGAAACGAAGGGAGATGACGGGAACGCGCATCAATATCGAAATGCGGGATGTGGGATGCGGAGTGAAACATGAAGCGTGTGATGAAGAGACGTCGATCATGTGAAGGGACGATTTTCGGAGAATTCAGAAACATATGGTGCAGGATCGCATAAATGACCACCCTGAATTAATATGTTCACCTGATCTAGATGTTTCTCCCGGAATGAACTGCCAAAGTTGAGTTAACTTATGTGATATACTATTGTAATATTGTAATTTATGCCACATGCGAGTAGCTGTTGACCTTTCAATGCGACTATGACTATTACTCGAGTCAAAATGATGTAGTACATGTCGTCGGGCGGCAAAGATGATGTTTTGGTGGAATGCCGTTTAGTGGTGCGGCGGGAGCTGTGTTTTGAAACAGGGGACCTTGAGAGGAAACTGTTGGCTGTGATGCCTTTTTGAGTCTGTCGCCGAGTTGAGATGGGGAAAAACCAAGATTCGGAAAAAGGAATACCTATAGCATGAATCAACTATAGACTCTAATAAAATTGTCTCTGATTAAAACTTGCTTTTTGAATGCTTGATCCTTGGGATCGACTCCGAATGGCTTCCATAACCGCCACGACGGAGCTCTTTTTCATCAACTGTAACATCGTGGGACCCCTACTGAGAATCTCTTTAATTAGGTAGCACCACACTTTTCTATCTACCGGAACCACGCCTTGGCCAAGACCAGTCGATCCTATTGCCAAGCGCTTATCTGATGACTAGTCGCGCGCGTGTTTGGACGGTTGGGCTGAGACACAAGAGGGGGATTCCAAGCTGTAGCGGAGAGTCGCTAATGTAATTAACGGACGGGGCGCAATGCTTCAAAGGGAAGGAATGCAGTTTCGTTTTGATAGAGTGTGCGGCAGTGAAAAGACAGAAGAAAGTTTGTGAGGAATGATGGAGGCATTGTCAGTGGAGATTAAGCGTAAGCCCTATATCAAAATCTAGTGATTTTGGGTAAGGACTATTGGCTTGGGATGCCACATGGGTGGTGGTCGATCCCGCTGCAAGGCACCCGACCCTTCGATTCTGTGTACAGTATGCTCCCCAAATGTCGATATGAAATCGAGATGGGTCTTGTGGATGAGCCTCATGATGGCTGAACGGAGCTTTTGTTTCTTTGCCGCTTGCTAAGTAATTAATCATTGACTACGATAGACTAACCCCGGCTCTTTTGATCCGCCCATGAACTGGCAAAAGCCACCCGCTGCCTTAGCCCAGGGACCAGTGGAGTTTCCACCTACAACTATTGAAACGACACGGCGCTAGACTCCCTTCGGTGGCTCTATCATACTTCCCTCTTCGGGCGTTCACAGGTTGGGGGTTACATCGGGAAGGCACCTCATTCAACATTCCATTCTCAGCTGTCTCCTTTCCCTTCGCGTGTCTCTCGATCAATCGCGTCTCTTCACCTTCACCATTCATTCAACCACCTTCTCAACATATCGTCATCCAGCATAAACGTTGTCCTGTATTCTTGACTAGCTCAGAGCATAATTGTTTCATCATTCATCCTAAAATCAGAGCAGCGCAATCCCTTCGGCTCGCTTGGACCACTACCGGCCTTGTTTGAAACAGGACCTGATGACCCCATAGCCAATAGCCATCTCTTCAGACCCCTTGAAAGACTACACCATGGATATCTCCACCTCAATGGCTGGTTCGCGGACGCAGAGACGGCGGATGCCATCCGTCGAGGGTTACCACGATGAGATCCCTGTCCATGGCAGAGGCAATAGTGGCAGTAGCCATGTCAAAAGCAATGACAAGGTGAGCCCAGTCGAGACTACTACAACAAGTCATTCATTATTTCCTAGTCCAAGTCACATATAAGGTCAAAACACCTGCACCTGTTCCTTGTCTCTCTTTTTTGCTTGCTCTGTACCTCAACCACCACACCACCACCATCACGACACTCCTTCTAGTGTGAACACGCGCCTTGCCGTGTCTCTCCCTGTCTCTCTCTTTTTCTTCACTTGCATGTCTGGAACAGCGTCATTGCTTGATCACCACCCTCTCTCTTTTTTCTTCTGCTTCTTCAGTGTTTGCGTGTGTGTGTGCAATTTACACCAATTTAAAGAGTGCGCCATCTTCTCGTCTCTCCCTTGAATATCTCGTTCTTTTCGCCATACACTGGTTCAGGTCCTAGACTTTTCTTTGGTCTGTTTCGTGGTAAGTTTCATCTGTGACAAGCCTCCATATGCAACCAGAACAAGGGGACCGAAACCACTCGAAGCCCTTCCATCCCAAGTCCCGCTTTGAGCAAGTGCCATACAATCGTGAAAGGCCAGTGGCCGCGGCATTCAAGAAGAGGCCCTGGTCCGCATCGATGCTGAGGCGCTGCTGGGCAATTTTAACTTACACTGTCAACGGCCGTCAACAGCTGGCAGTCCAGCTTCACGCACTGCAACACCCACTTTCATTCACGTCATAACGTTGCTATTGTTTCTTTGTTTACTTTTCATCTGCATTCATTCGATCCATTCAACCCCTCTTTTTCTTCTATTGTGCAGTTCATTGTTCTCATAAACATCGATCCACCACAACGCGCTTCTCCCAATCTGTTGATAGCTTCACTCGAAGCTTGATACTTTTTTTTCTTTCTTTTTCTTTTCGTCTCAAAAATTGACCTTGCATATCGCAAACTTTCCTTTTCTGCAAAACTTTGAGCTTTCACGAATATAAAGCTGACAACTCTCCTCACAGCATACTGCTGGAATATCAACACCACTCATTCTAGACCGATACCAGTACTCGACACCTCGCAGACAACGATTTAGCTGGCTCTTCATTGTCATCATGGGGCTTTCGACTATTGTCACCGCCTCCCTTTTGGCCATGCGCCTCTTCACCCTCCCGGCTACGGCCGCTCCTCAGGCTGCCGTTCCTGCTCCCGAAGCTCCTGAGTACAGCGCTCCTGCTCCTGTTACTCCTGCTGCTGCTGGCTCCTGGTGGTTTTCTTCTATCGAGCGTCAGGGTGCCGTTGCCTTTGGTAACTCTCCCGGTTACAAAATTTTCCGCAACGTCAAGGACTACGGCGCCAAGGGTGATGGAAGCTCCGATGACACTGCTGCCATCAACTCTGCCTTTTCTGATGGCAGTCGCTGCGGCAAGGGTTGTGATTCTTCGACCGTTACTCCCGCTCTTGTTTACTTCCCTCCCGGTACCTATGTTGTCTCCAAGCCTATCCTCCCCTACTACTACACCCACATGGTTGGTGATCTCGACAGCCTCCCCGTCCTCAAGCCATCTGCCAATTTCGAAGGCATGGCCGTCATTGACGTCGATCCCTACAACAACGATGGTTCCAACTGGCACACTAACCAGAACAACTTCTTCCGCCAGATTCGCAACTTCAAGATTGATCTCACTGGTATGCCCAAGAGTTCTGGTACTGGTATCCACTGGCAGGTTGCCCAAGCCACCTCTCTCCAGAACATCGTCTTCCAGATGATCGAGGACCCTAGTGAGGACAACAAGCAGCAGGGTATTTTCATCGACAACGGCTCCGGTGGTTTCATGACCGACCTCACCTTCATCGGTGGCAAGTACGGTGGTTTCTTTGGCAGCCAGCAGTTCACCAGCCGCAACATGACTTTCCGCAACTGCAACACTGCTGTCTACATGAACTGGAACTGGCTGTGGACCCTCAACGGCCTTGACATCGATGGCTCCCAGATCGGTATTGACATGACTGCTGGTGGTGGCATTCAGAACGTTGGTTCTATCCTTCTGACTGACAGCAAGATCGCCAACACCCCCGTTGGTGTCCTTTCCAACTACAACCTTGATCAGCCTGACACCAATGGTACTCTGATCATCGACAACGTCGACATGTCCTCCGTCCCCGTTGCTGTCAAGAACGGTGGTACCGAAGCTACTATTCTCGCTGGCAACGCCAAGATCGACTCTTGGGTCCAAGGCCGTGCCTACACTGGCGGCAACGGCCAGGCTGTCCAGGCCAAGCAGACCCCTATCGAGAAGCCCAAGGCTCTCCTCGACAGCAACGGCAACGTAGTTACCAAGAGCAAGCCTCAGTACGCTGGTGTTCCTGCCTCCAGCTTTGTCTCCGTCAAGTCCAAGGGCGCCAAGGGTGACGGTAAGACTGACGATACTGCCGCTATCCAGGCTGTCTTTGATGGTATCAAGGAAGGAGAGATCGTTTACTTCGACCATGGTGCCTATGTCATGACCGACACTGTCAAGGTTCCCAAGAACATCAAGATTGTCGGCGAGATCTGGCCTCTCATCATGGCTGGTGGTGACAAGAACTTCAAGGACCAAGCCAACCCCAAGCCTGTTTGGCAAGTCGGCGAGTCTGGCGACGTCGGCAACGTCGAGATCCAGGATCTTATCTTCGAGACCCTCGGACCCCAGCCTGGAGCCATCCTGATGGAATTCAACGTTGCTGGTGAGACTCCTGGTTCTGCTGGTCTCTTTGATGTTCACTTCCGCGTTGGCGGTTCCGATGGAACTCAGCTCCAGTCCGATACTTGCAAGAAGACCCCCGATGTTAAGACTGAGCCCAACCCTGAGTGCATGGGCGCTTTCATGCTCTTCCACATGACCAAGGAGTCAAGTTGCTACCTCGAGAACACCTGGTTCTGGGTTGCTGACCACGAACTCGACCGTTCCGACCACTCCCAGATCAACCTTTACAATGGACGCGGTGTCCTGATTGAGAGCACCAAGGGCGCCTGGCTGTGGGGTACCGCTTCTGAGCACAATGTCCTGTACAACTACCACCTCCAGGATGCTGCCAATGTCTACATGTCGCTCATTCAGACTGAGACTGCCTACATGCAGGGCAATCCTGATGCAACCGTTCCCTTTACCGTCAACGAGAAGTACGGTGACCCTGACTTCAAGGCAACGTGCACTGGCGACTCGAAGCGATGTGCCCGTACCTGGGGTGTCCGCGCTGTCAACTCCAAGGATGTCTTCATCTATGGTGGCGGTCTTTACAGCTTCTTCGACAACTACGACCAAGTCTGTGTCGGCGAGAACAACTGCCAAGACAACATGCTCAGCATCGAGAGCTCCAAGGTGCACCTTTACGGTATCAGCACCAAGGCCAGTGTCAACATGGTCAACGTTGACGGCAAGTCGGCTGTACTTGACAAGGACAACCGCAACAACTTCTGCGCGGCCATTGCCCGCTTCTCTTCCTAGGACGATGAGTAGGCGCCACCTTATGCGTAAACCGTGCGAAATACCCGAGCATTACCTGCTCACCAATTCCCAGACACACCTTTGCGTCTGTTCTTTTTCGTTTTCTTTTTTGCAATAGGGTTTTGTTCCAGGATGGGACTGGAGTTTTCGGATAGTTAGTTCAACGACATGACGATCGGATTGGACTCTTTGCTTTGATGAGGTAGCTGAATGAAACAAATTGCTACTACTACTCTGTGCGTGCGATTGATGTGACTTCTTTCAGGGTACAAAAATAACCTAAGGCTTTGCCCTAAAATCGTATAAAGTGACTTACTAATTTCGTCTATTATGTTTCCATCTGTCGCCTTTGCTTTACTCTCCTTTCCTGCATCAGCACCATGGCGCCACGAGCACATAAACAAAGAGAGGAAACGAGCGAAGCGGGACAAAAATGCATACAGCTCGTAACATGTCTTGCAGCATGGTAAAGAAAGCAAAAAGAGAAAGAGAAAGACGGTTCGAACCGTCGACCCAGCAAAAGCGAAGAAGTCCTGCCATACTAGGCAGGATGTCAAGGTGGTGAGCGAACTCACCACCAAGCCAAAAGGTCTTGTGGTATGGTTCGCTACTTCGCTGGTAGTATTGTTCTCAACTTATCTTATAAAGGTAGCCCAGCAGCAGATCAAGGTGGAAGGATTGATTGACATGGCGCCGATTGATGTTGCCTGGTGGATCGTGGGTCAAAAGACATGGGTTAGCTCGGCTGGCTGCCTGGGATGTACGACATGCCATGGAAGGCTCACATATGGAAACACAGCACAAGGTAAGAAGTAAAAGAACAGAACGAGAGAGAAAAAGAGAGGGATAACGGAGAATTCGTTAGAGCTTCAAGTGATTCCTCCGGTATATCTATAGAAAAAGAAATGATGCAAAAAACGAATGGCAATGTCAAAAAGATGAGCTCTAGGAATCACACTTACGCTCGAACGCGTAGTCTTGCAAAAAGCGAAGGTCTCCTGGAAGGAGATGGTTTTAGTCAGGGGTGTAAATTTCAGCTACTTCGCTGAAAGATTTGATGCTAGATTGGTATATAAAGGCAAGCTGAGCTGGACTGCTGCCGTTAGGTGGGCTGGACGCTGTTAATAAACGTGGACAGGTAGGAGTCATGAGCGAGATGAAAGCACCCAAAAACGAATGGTGTTTTCTTTCTTTATGCCCCGTGATCTCTCTTTTTTCAATTTTGCCTTTTATGGTTGAAACAAAAAGCTAAGGTAAAGCAAAATAATACTGGTGATATGTCTTACTTGGTATGAGTGTACTGTAAGTGCTTCGAACTCCCAATCTTCAAAAAGCGAAGGTGCTCATCCGAAGATGAGCAGGATAAGTTCCTCTGAGCTATTTGATAGTTTGCAGCTACTTCGCTGAATGGCGATTTTGCCAATCTGGCTTATAAAGATGTGGCTGGCAGGTGATGCTTACAGAGGCTGCAGGGGTATCTACCTCTCCAGCATCTAAAGAAGGAGGGACAGCAGAATCACGGATATTTTCAAGAATAGATGATAGCAGTACTTAGAAATTTCATTCTAGATATTTTGTCGTTCCTACGGTTGAAGTGATAAAAAAAAAGGGAATCAGAGCAAAGTAAAAATGAATATCTTGTATGCTCGTCTCAGATGTGCTTCGAACCCCCAACTTTCAAAAAGCGAAGGTGCTCATCTAAGGATAAGCACGGAGGAGGCCATTGAGCTATGGATGCTGTTCAGCTACATCGCTGATTTCTATCTGTTTTGTTTTGCTATATGATAGATTACTCTCTTTGTTCTGGCTTGTACAACATGCAGTGAGAGAGAGAGTGAGGGAGAGAGCAGGGGTTGTCGACTAGCCTGGTTGGATGTAAGTGAGAGGTGGGGCTAGACGGGCGGCGTTGAGTCACCTCGCCGAGATTCCTCATGGATGTCAACACAACATGGGCGAAAGACATGTGCATACCCGTAATTGAGTAATCCACTGAATTACATGAGCACTGTAATTAGGAGTTGGAACGAAGACAAGCAGAGCGCAAACGGGAAGGATCTCGTTACTATCCGGGGTCATGTCCAACACCGTGAATGACCTACCCTTGAGGAAAAGATAAAGGCTAGATTGTTCGGTTTACTGTATAGTGATGGTTTCAATTGATGGCAAATACGATATAATGATAAAAGCACGTTATTTTCGGCGAATGATAGACTCTAGATGTGGTTTGCCGGCTTAAGAGAACTGCAGTGTTTCAACGATGCAACTATCACTTATACCAGAGGCATTACCACGATCACCACACACATAGTTTACGCAGACAGCCAATGTCATTATAACTGACTGAGAGGGAAAAAATAATGGAATTTGCGAGCTTAGTGATCGAGATAAAATGCAAAAAATAGACAGATCACTGCGTGTCTCTGGGAACAAGGCCCCGGGTAACCCCAGCGGCATTCGAACACAGGACCAAAAAGCGAAGAAAGGGTTTACCAAGCTTGGCATAATAAGGACGTTATACCACCACACTATCTAACGAAAGGGTGCGGTACTGGTTAGAAAAGTAGCTACTTCGCTGTCAGCAATTTGTTTACGAGGGTATATATGGCTTGATGCCTAGAGGGTGGAGCGGTTGGTGTAAGCTGAACCGGATACATGCCCGGGCTGTTCAAGACCAGGGTTGTCCAAGAACAAAGAGCTGACCCGCTCACTACTGAAGACTTCACAATAGATGACTAGCAACGATATAAAAGCCATCATGTTTAGATGACTGATATGGGGTGAATATCCGAGACTCGAACTCACAGTCACCAAAAAGCGAAGGCACACTTTAAGGTGCAGTTAGATGATAACAGTTCATTTTTTTTTTTTTGCTTCAAGCTACTTCGCTGGTAGAAAGGTCTGGTATTTTGGTATATAAGGGTAATGGACAGGGAGCGACAGAGTTCTGCGTGGAAACTTAGATAGTAATCGTGATGGAAAGGGCGATAAGGCACGTAGATGTAGGTAAGCAGGCAGACAACAGAGGACATGAGAGCCGAGGGGGTCATGTCATGCCACCTATGAATGAGCCACACAGGTTATGAGTAGGGAACGGGATTATTACTGTCATGTTTTATTGGCATGGATGGATGATTTACGTCTTTCCAGTCGTCATGATGATTGGGAGCGACATTATTACATAGACACAAGAGTCCTTCTCACATTGGTAGTATGTATGAATCAGGTAAGTGGAAGTATCAGATCGTTCGGAAAGGAATGTCTACTAATTAATCGACAAAGATCAGTCAAGAGTTTACATCGGCAAGTGCATGTAGCATGCCGCCCTCAGTGGTTACCCCTGACTTACACCAAGATGAAGTCTTCTGAGCCTGCATCTACTTTTCCAAATACTGGACCACTACAGAGCGCCCAGTTGCTCCATAGAAAACAACAAAAAGAAAACCACGAAGCATCCTCGAACTCGCGAGCAAAAGAAAAGGTTCAGAGTGGGTAGTGGGAGAGAGGGTTTTTAGGAGCGGATTTTAGATTTCATAGGTTCTAGGTAGTAACCACCACACCACTCCTCACCGAAAGGGATTGACTTGCATTAATATTTAACCTATGCCTACTCAGTCCACCTCACGTGCGGCCAGACATCTACACTGCTAAGCTAGCTCACATGTTACTACCTAGAAAATCGTCCACTCTGTCAAGGATGTGTTGATGTAGAGCTCGAAGTTTGTGATCTGTGTTCTGGGATAGCCGAACATTGCTGGCTTCCTTTTATGCTCGATGTCGAGCTGGAAACCTTCCTGCCTCATGTCTTGATAAACTTAGCTGTGGAAGGAATGCCTGTTCTACAAGTTGGACGTCAAAGTCAAAGTCAGGGCAGCCTCAAGTCGAAGGGACAAAAAAGGGGAAAGAAAAGAATTTTAGGCAAGTTCAACTCGAACTTGCGACACTGGCAAAAAACAAGGAGTGGCCTCGTGGGTGAAAGAGGTTTTAGGTTCGGATTTTAGAGAGGTTTGTAGGTTCTAGGAAGAATACCACTGGACCACTCCTTGCTGAAGGGTGAAACGTTATGACAATTTATAAGGCTTAGGTAGACGGCAGACCCTCACTGAAGGGCAGGACAACGCGTGACGCTGGGTTCAAAGACACAGCCCAATCCAATCACAAAAGAAAAGGGGAAGAAATGGAAGAAAAGCAGGCAGCTCGAAAACGTAGAGAAATGCTCTGTCCAAGATAACTTGGAGTATTCAAGGGCAGGGTAGGAAGTGCTGGACGTCTTAGATGCGACACCTTGTGACGATAAAGATACAATACGAGACCGATGGTGATGCCCCTTCCGTAAAAATATGGAAAAGAAAAGACCATTGTCTCTCGTGAATTGCGGCAGATAAGATCATGCCAACAAAAGAAGAACACTGCAACGAAGCAAAAAGATAAAATGAATCCAGACTCGAACGTGGCTCCAGCAAAAAACGAGGAGCGCGCAGTGGGGTGAGAGAGCTTATAGGATCGGGTTTTAGAGTTTATAGGTTTTAGGATAACAGGTGCGTTTTCCCACTGCACCACTCCTCGCTGGTGATATGGAATGTTGAATCGGTATATAAGGGGTAGGTGTCATGTTCGAGTAGTCGGCCAATAACGCGCCTCTGCCACCATAATGGACACTGGAACAGATCTCGGAGCCCCGTGATGATAGACCATAGAAGGAAAAGTCCAGTATTGGTGTGATCGAGTTGTTTCGTCGCGCAGCAAAAAAGAAGAAGAAAAGGGGTGCGGTCGTTCTTGAAATCGTGACCTCTGCCAAAAAGCAAAAGACAAGGAGCAGGCAGCGGGGTGAGAGAGTTTCTAGGATAGGGTTTTAGAGTTCATAGGTTTTAGGAGAATAGGTACGTTTTCCCGCTGCACCACTCCTTGTCAATAGTAGATAGGTTAATTTTGGTATATAAGGGTAGTGGTGCAGACTTGTTCCTGAGGCATTGAACACGTACTGACAGACAAGAGCGCCACCCGGCCCCTGTAACAAAGTCATCAGACCAAGGGGCGACATCGGTAGAACGTACAGCATTTGGGACTGTCGTGCAACTCGTGGGCAGGCTGTCTTGCGTCCCCCTGGATCAAGGTAAAAGACGAGAAAATGCCGAAAGCTCGTCCAAACACCTCCGCTCCATTATGAATAGCCGTATGTTTCGTTTGCGGGGGCATAACAAAAGAAGAAGATAAGGAAGACAGAGGACGATGGTCTCGACATCATGGACGTCTTGCTGGCGGTTTCGCATTGCTCTTGGACAAGACTCGAACCCGTAAATTGCAAAAAGAAGAGTGGGCAGTGGGTGAGTCTTTCTAGGTTCGGAATTTAGAGAGAAGGTTTGTAGGTTCTAGGACGGATACCACTGCACCACTCTTCATTATGAGAAAAGGTTAGATTGGTATATGAAGGTAAGGGGCAGAGAGGTGGCCTTGTCAAGAACCACGGAAACCCCATACCACACACGTCCAAGACTGCCAGATAATTCGGAGAAGATCACTAGACCCTTCTCGAGTCTTGTATATTGCCCTTTGTAGATCTTTCGCTAGCGCTGCAGTACCTGATCAAAGACTTGGACGTGGACGCATCGCCAGAGTCGAAACTGAAGACTGGTATGTAGGCGCAGCAAAAAGACAACGTTGAATCGTCGCTGTCGTCAGACACTGATATGATTGTAAATTTGAAGTCTAAAAAGATAGACATGGTGGTATTCGAACCCGGCAGCAAAAAACGAAGAGCAGGCAGTGGGTGAGAGAGTTTGTAGGAGCGGATTTTGAGATTTCATAGGTTCTAGGACGGATACCACTGCACCACTCTTCGTTATGGGTAAACAGTTTACTTTGGTATATAAGTGTTTGGTAGAGGGGCCTGTGTCGTCGGTTCCGAAGCTGCTCCGTCGGTCTGCGATGGGTAACTTGGGCACGTGAGAGGCACTGTGTGTCTTCATGTTGCTGCCCTCGTCACCCGATATTATCATCGTATTGCCGAATAGCCAAATAATCGGCTGTGTCGTAGACTTGTATTGTCAAACTCGTGGACTCGAAGAAAGGTGGAATGGATAGCGCGACAATGTCTGCAGGAGCGGGCTCCAGGCCGTAGGAGAACAGACGTGTTGACTCGTCGTACACAGGCTGGGATGGGTACCATTGTCATAGCTCGTCATCGGCGGGTGACAGGTGAGTCATGTCAGATATATGGCAAACACGCCGTCGAGTCCCATCGTCGTGTGAACACATCGTCGCGGCCTGGTTGGTGGTCATGGGCTGCAAAAAAAGGGGTTGTTGAACCGCGGGCGCATTCGAACTTGAGAACTGCAAAAGAAAAATGACGAGGGCGCAGTGGGTGAGAGAGATTATAGGATCGGGATTTAGAGTTCTTAGGTTTTTTCTTAGGGACGTCGGATACCACTGCACCACCAGTCGTTGCAGTATTGAGTGTTATGTTGGTATATAAGGGTATGCGACAAGGATCGAGGTAATGCGCCGCCACGCAACACAGCGTCGAAAATGGTCCTCGACACAAGAGAGGTATAGCGGCGATACGTATATCGATAATTCCGATGCTGAGGAGCCGTTTCAGTTCATCTTTAGATGTGACTGGGGTTCGAACGACTTGTAAGAGGTGTCAAAAGAAGCCAGAAGAAGGAGATATCGTGAGAGATGCTAGCAAAAAACGAAGTATCCGTGGACATCAAAAAACGAAGAGTGCGCAGTGGGAGAGAGATGTTTTAGGAGCGGTTTTTTGAGAGTTTTTAGGTATTTCATAGGTTCTAGGACGCATACCACTGCACCACTCTTCGTTATGGGTATGGAAGGTTATTTTGGTATATAAGGGTATGGTCCAGGACACCAGGTCCCGAGGACAGCTCCCCTACGTAACCAATGTCGCTTCCAATTCCTTCCAAAACGTACAAAATAACACCAAGAGAAGTGAAAGGACCAACATAAGATTTCAAGAAGTGGCGGCGAGTGCCGGAGAAGACAATAATCAACAACGAAGGGTTTCTAATCGGTGGACGTCGTAGTTTCGCAGATCGATGGTACGGCTTAGAGAACCGGGCGTGCCAAGCGTAGGACGTGTATTATGATACAACAACGCGCCATTATCACCCGATACGAGAAAGTGAAGCTGGATAGTCCGTCGTAAGGTGAAAAGCCGGGAACACCTGCGGTCGAAGTCGGTGGGAGAGTGAAGGTTTCTCAGATTGGTTGGTGGGGTATCGGCATCGCAAGAGCATGCGCAAGAGGACTCAGGTGATTTGATTCACCATAATCGCATCAACATAATTTCTGCAAGTCATAATCACTTGATTATGACCAAAGGATTTGGAGCTATCGCCATAGTGTGTCGTCGCATTCATCTTTCAATTTGTATGGAACGAGGTCATCATTTCACCCAGCCATACGTAATAATTTCGATGCCGCCAAAAACGGAACCTTCCTTTTCCCGTCCCGAATTCCGTCGATCTCTCAGGGCTTCCTTGGCGGCAGCCCACTACTAGCGCCAGTACGTAGACGTCATTGCCTGTCCCATCGTCAAAAACACCAGCAAAGCCATTCCGGCGCCACCTGTCTCGACCTTTTCTCTTTCCCTCCATACCAGTCATTACTCTCTTCCAATGCTCTAGAAACCTTCATCGCTTGATACAGCCTCATTTGCGCCTGATTTAGAATGGTTACCACCCGACGCGCCGCAAAGGCGGCTCCTGAAGAAAACATCACAGATATGGATTCTACAACGCGAATTACGTCGACTCCGCGCACCTCGCCCTTCCTCCCTACGCCTCTCGAGAGAGCTGGCCTAGTGGTGTTCCCGGCCATGCTGATTTTCGGCACTATCTTCTCTATAATCTCGCCGCAAACCCGAGCTGCACCATACGATCCTGTCACGCAATCGCATTTGCAAGACCCGAGCTTTTCGCCAAGCTACTTCGCGCGCAAGTCCAACCTATTCAACGTGTTGTTTGTCAAGAGAGGCTGGGCATGGATTACCGCTGCTTTCTTCGCTTTCGTCTTTAGCCACCCTAGCACTGCTAATGCCGAACGACGTGCCCGTGCCATTTTCCGCTGGTTTGCCGTTACTTCTATGTGGTTTCTTGTTACGCAGTGGTGTTTTGGTCCCGCTTTGATCGATCGAGGTTTCCGATGGACAGGTGGTCGCTGTGAGCTTGCTAGAAGAGAGGTCGAATTTGGTGCTGACACTGTCGGGGACAAGGTCACAGCAGTGGCATGTAAGGCTGCCGGCGGAAAATGGAAGGGTGGTCATGACATATCGGGTCATGTCTTCCTCCTCACACTCGGCACTGCCTTCCTCATGCAAGAAGTTGGATGGGCCATTTTGCGTTGGTCTGGCAAGCGAAACGAGGAGCGATGCGTCGTGATGAACGACGGTGCACTCAAGAGCGCCAACGTCGAGGCGGATCATGCTATGGGCGAAGGTGCGGCCCAGCCTGTCCTGGGACTCGGAGGAAAGTTTGCTGTTGGAGTCATGGGACTTAGCTCCTGGATGCTGTTGATGACAGCTATCTATTTCCATACCTGGTTCGAGAAGGTGAGACAAGCATGCCCTATACTCGTGAGATCAATTACTAACGCTGAACAGTTTACTGGACTCTTGACCGCTGCTACGGCTTTTTACATTGTGTATATCGTGCCTCGCTTTGTGCCTGGCGTGCGACAGCTCGTCGGACTACCTGGTATATAATGGACGTGTGGCACGGACAAATTACGTGGCGACGAGTGATGTGACCGACATTCATAGATGTAAGATAGAGCCAATTGTATAAGCTCCTACAATTGTTAATTGCACACTGAATTTATGTAATATTTTATTTACTGTCAATACAAGATCAACTGCTACTAGGTTCCAGGGGCTGTCTTCCTAGATATAGTTCTCCATCTCGTGATACCACGTCGAGAAGGCTCTCTATAGCCTTCTTTATAAAGTCATAATTCGTGCTCTCATTGACCGCAGCAGTTCATCTTCTTCGTCTGCTGGATTTCTTGCTCTTCTTGAACTCGTCCTGAATTTCTTCCAACAGTCCATCCACCGTCAAGACGTCAACAGCAACGCCCGCGAGACTCTTGGCCACCATAAGCGTCTTCTCGAACGCAGCCTTACTTCCAGCAGCGACTTCGAATGGCGCAGTGTGCGGGCCATTCTTGGGTACAGTTCCATTCTGGAAAGTGATCTGGAACATGGGGGAGATAGTTGGGAAGTCCTGGCTGATGTTACCCTGATCCGTCGAACCACCGGGGCTTCGCATCTTGTCGACATCAGCGTCGGGTAGATCACCGCCAAGCTCCTCAAACCACCTGGTGTAGGACGCAGCAAGGCCATCGTTATTATTCATATTAGCGTAACCGTAAGGGCGCACGGTGTAGTTCAACTTCGCACCAGTACCGATGGCTCCAGCCTTGAAGCAGTTATGCACACGGTCGGAGAGCTCCTCCAGTTGCTCTTCGTTGGCGGATCGAAGCTGGTAGCTTCCTGATGCCTCGGCTGGGATGACGTTGATACGACTTCCGGCGGAGTGGATGATGCCGTGAACACGATCCGTGGTTCGCATTTGTTGGCGCATGTAGGAAAGAGCGCTGTTGGCAAGGAGTAGAGCATCCTGGGCGTTGATACCGTCCCAAGGCCCAGCTGCGGCATGGGCTTCGCGGCCCTTGTACTCAACGTCGATACGATCCGTTGACTGGGCAAGCATGTATGGAGTATCAGGTGCGTTGCTGGGGTGGGAGATGAGAGAGATGTCAATCTTGGCATCCTTGAAGACACCGGCTTCCAGCATCTTGACCTTTCCACCAAAGGACTCTTCAGCTGGGGTACCGAAGAGAATGACCTTTCCGCCGAGCTTTTCCTCCCGCATGATCTCGGCTGTTGCCAGTGCACCACCAAGCGAAGCCGTAGCGATTAAATTATGGCCACACGCATGGCCCAGGCCCTCGAGAGCATCATACTCAGCATTGAAGCTCACGACAGGACCATCGCCCGAACCTTCAAAGACGGCCATGAAAGCAGTTTCGATCCCACCGACGGTGTCTGTGACATTCCACCCCTTCTGCTTCTTCATGTATGCTGTTAGAAGTTTGTGGGCTTTGAACTCCTTGTAGCCGAGTTCAGGATTGTCATGAATGTTCTTGTTGATCGACCAGAGCTCCTTGTCTATTGAGTCAACATATTTAGAGACTGTGTCTGTGTAGGGACTTGCTCCGTTCTTCTTCTGTCGGGGTGAAAGATATGTCTGGGTTGATGATGCTGGGGTAGCGAGCAATGCCAAGCCATAGACAAGGGCGGCAAGGCCCTTGGCTTGGGCCAGGTAAACCATGGTGATAAAAGCTGATTGAGGTTATAGCTCTAGAGTACACAGCAGATCAAGGGAGGCAAATAAAAAGCTGATGCTGGCCCTCGCTGGAACTGAAAGGCCACAACCCAGTCTGTCACCAACGCACGGATCGACCTATCTTATACATCTTCAATTACCCCAAGCTCCATCTTATCAACGAGATCGGCGAAGTCCAAGAAGATACGAGCGGTTACTTGTCATTGTCGTTTGTTTCCTTGAGCTACCAGTACTAGGAACTAGAATTGTTCCCCGAGACTCCACCTCGTCAATCCCCCGCTCGAGAGATCAAAAGCTACCTTCCTAACTAGGAATTGGATCAAGACAATCTTCATGGTAATCGGCTAGCGAAGACTTGGTGATATCGGCTCAACGACTTTCGCCCCGCTTCGTGGGACTTTAAACCCTGCTTCAACTACGAGATCGTTACTCTGATACCATGTCATAACTGGTTTGCCGAAAGAACCAATCTACGTACCCAGGGAAGTTTCTTGCTTTGGATTGCCCTTCTTTGTTATCTATATTGCCGTGAATAGAAGCCGATTGTTTCTGTGAAATGCCAAGCTGCCTTGACCGCTGATAGTGCGATAGTAGAGTGTTGTATCAAAGGATTAGCTCATAAAAACAAGCATAGTTTAAGAAAGTAATTAAAGCGCCTTTGAACCTCACTCACTGACCAACACTGTATACTCAAGGTCTATCTGATTTGTGTTGATCCGACAGTTTCTGCTTGGTTACAATAATGACACAGCATAATTCATTCCCGAAGAAAAAGAAGAAGAGAAAAAGACAGTGAGAGAATGTACGCTGAAGCGCTGCATAGTAGCTTATCAATAACACATTAAAATAACTTTAATATGGCTTGTAAGGTATGCAATAAATACTCTTACTTGGAAACAAGAGTACAAATGTCTGTGTTCTCGTAATTATTATAGATCTTGCGTTAGTGGTGTTATATATCTCTCCGGCCAAGAACTTTCGAGTTGCAATAAGATAGAAATCTCTTTGCAGAATGCTTCATTTAAAACTTCACAATATCCGTAGAACTACAAGAGCCTTCGAAAAATAAGTTTTAATCACAATAGTTACACTACAACAGTATGGGCATCTCATGTCTAACGAAGCCTACTGGTTACCGGCTATCTGAACGCTCAACCCAGTAGCTGGTACTCGGTACCGCCGGCTTTGGCAAGGAGTTCCTTAAGTCTCCGGCGAAAGATACGATTAGGTGAGGCAGAGTTATATTGCCTATGCATGCTTATTTCCCGAAAGCCGAGTTTCAGTATCTGACACACAGTTATTCAGAAATTGCTGAACCCACCTGACCGGATAGGAAACCGACATGTCGCATTGCTTATAATATTGATATGAGGTATTTGCCTATATAGATGAGTCAGGACAGACAAAGATTATGACATGTTTATGTAAGCTACCTTTTGGGGATTCAACGCGGTCCAGATGTATGAATCCATCGCCTGGGTACTCATCGGACCTAATACTCCCTACATAGACTTGGCAACGACCATTTTTATCACAACACCCCTCTAGAGTCTGGTCCATGTACCTGAAGTACTACCTACCATATGCATCACTGAATCTCGCTTTAACTCAAGATGCAGTCATTGAATCTGTGTGAACCCACTTTGTACATTCAGAGCAGCAAATGGTAAGCATAAGGTTACACATACTCTTATGCATCCTCCACAGACCAATTGGAACGTTACCGGACGACATACGTGTGTAACATTCCCCCGTTCTCCAAAACAATTTTGTTCTTCAATGTATAACCAGAAATTAAAGATGAGGAGACTGGCTGGTATCTTACCTAGCTTTCACTGTAGCTAGAGCGAACTATGTTGAAGTCAGAGAGGCGCTTGTCAAATGATCTATACTAGTTCCTTAGTAAGATCGCCGTTGCATTAAGCTACGGAGTTAAGTAAAGCCATGCATGAGGTTAAAGCAGGTCGTTATCCCAGATAGCTGAATAATACAAGTGCCGAAATTCCGTCGGCTCATAAGGCCAAGCGATCCTCGGGCCGTGCTGACGGGGTCTAAGCGTGGAATTGAGACAATGTTATTGGTACAAACTAGAAACCATCACCAGCAAGGTTAGATATCACAACGACGACGTACCTGTTTTTTTCGGATTTCCGAAAGTTCACCTGGTTTACATGCTTTCATCCGCCCGCATGAGTACCTGGTGGTGACACAAAGTGGGGGAACTTTTGTCATAGTACCATAGGCAACAAGGCGAAGAACCTTGACGCTGACATCGTGGCTTCGGCGTGCTCGGATTCAAGGGATCTTTTAGTCGATCGCAATGATTAATTCGGAGATTCGTGTATTTTCGGTACCGAGTACGGCGACAGCCCGTCATAGACCATACTACGATGCTCAATGGTGCAGGCTGCTGTTGGCTAGATGTAGAGAAATGTATAAGAAGGACCAGCAGTTTGGTATGTCTTTGCTTTCTTTCCTAAGCATTGACTAAACTCATCTCATCTCATCTCATCTCACAAGCTCAACAACCAAGACAACAGCTTACTAGTCTTCAATTTTGAGGCGATTCTCGTCATGACACTTCGCAACGCTCTGTTCAGAGCCTTATTGGCTTCACTTCCCATCTCTGGAAGTCTGGCTCTTCCTGCTCCTCAGTAAGTCCTTCCGCACCTTAATCCTATTTCGGAGCTACAATCTAATCTCGAAATCAACAGAATGGGAGACTATGGAGAGAACGAAGGACCTGTAGGCGGCGTCGACCCCCCAACTCCAACTGTTACCTCAACAAGCGGTTCACTGTACGGTGACTCGAGCCTACTCGGCGGTAATGCTCCTCTACCTGATCCGGATAAGTCCGACTCGGCCGTAGTCAAAGATCCTAAGCTTGTCAACGGTCAGGAAGCAGATGCTAAACTTGGCCTTTATCTGGACTTTGACGGCATTGAAGTCCCTCAGCCGATCCGCGGTGGACTGGGCGCCACGGACCCTGGTCCACGAACCTATGATTACGAGAGACTTAATCCTGACCTCTTCGCACCTCCAGGTACAGATGCTGGAGATGTTCCTAATGCTATGTGGCCACTAGGCCTCTCTCACAATCGCCTCGGCAGCGAACCAGGGGCCGGATGGGCAAGACAGCAGAACCAAGATGTGCTTCCTGCTGCAACCGCCATGGCTGGAGTAGACATGCGCCTTGCTCCGAATGCTTATCGTGAATTGCACTGGCATACCTCAGCTGAGTGGTCTTTGGTCACTAAAGGCTGTCTTCGTGTTGCTGCCATGAATGAAGAAGGTAAAAGCTTCGTCGACGATCTTTGCGCCGGTGATGTCTGGTTCTTCCCTCCCGGTGTCCCGCACAGTCTCCAGGCTTTCGATAAGGGAGTTGAGTTCTTGCTTGTATTCAACGATGGTCAATTCTCGGAGGATGAGACGTTCCTGGTGTCTGAGACATTCCTGCGAAACCCTATTTCTGTTCTGGCAAAGAACTTCAAGACTGACACTTCCGCTTTTGATAATATCCCAAAGGACCAGCTTTATGTGAGTTTCCTATCTACATCTTCCGGCTATATACTAACGTACAACCATTTCAGATCTTCAACGGTACTCCGCCGCCCAAGGATATCCAGAAGCAGAACATAACAGGTCCAGCTGGCTTCTTGTCGGGCAACGAATCATACACATACCATTGGTCTCTCCAA
Source organism: Fusarium nelsonii (assembly GCA_014898925.1). NCBI lineage: Eukaryota > Fungi > Ascomycota > Sordariomycetes > Hypocreales > Nectriaceae > Fusarium > Fusarium nelsonii. The sequence continues at coordinate 2,840 of JAAVUC010000097.1, read as the reverse complement.
AAGCCGCACACCGTTCCCGGCGGTTCTGTCAAGATCATCGACCCTACAACTTTCCCCATCGCCAAGGACTTCTCAGCCGCCCTTGTCGTCGTCCAGCCCGGAGCAGTCCGCGAGATCCACTGGCACACCACCTCTGATGAATGGAGTTACTTCCTTCAGGGAAGTGGCCGGGTCACTGTGTTCAAGGCACCTGAGTCGGCACGTACCTTTGATTTTACTGCTGGAGGTGTAGGATACATCCCGGCTGCTAACAGCCACTACGTCGAGAATACCGGGGACCAAGATCTGATTTTCCTCGAGGTTCTTCAGGCACCCAAGTTCTCAGACATTTCTGTGGCACAGTGGTTGGCTCTTACGCCTAGACAGATTGTTAAGGACCATCTACATGTTTCTGATGAGTTCTTGGATTCTTTGCCCAAGGAAAAGGAGCTTATTAAGCAAGGAGACGTGAACATGACTGCTCTTGCCGCTGGTGGAGGAAAGGATTGAGGATGGTATTGTGTATTTGATGGGGGCTTCTTGCAATTGGAGACGAGTGTGGTAAATTCTAGCATAAGTGACGAAATAACTCAGTCACGCTTTACGAGTTTAAATAAGCTCTTAGGCTACTTATTTCTGATACCATAATCTGGTCTCGAGTTTGTTTTTACCGGCCCCAGCAATTCTATCAACTGGAGTGTGTTATTATAGCTGAGTTTCTTGAGTTCTTCTTTGAGACACTTGAGGTCATTTTTGTGCCTGTCATTGAGCTCTATGACCACAGGTATGAGCTCGTATCACGATGAACACTGGGGATAAATTTATTGATATATTAGGCACAACTTCTTTAGCCGGTGAGCGATGAACGAGAGTACTGCATCAGGATGTTCATATCAAATTGTCAGGGTGCTCAGTGATCAGTATGTGGTGAATGTGAGATGGTGGAGGTGTGCGATTGAAACGTATAGGGACGACTTAGAGTGGCATAGTAACATGGCTGAAGAGTAGTTGCTTTGGAGAAATGAAATGTAGGAGTTTGTCTCTATACAGGGACGATGCAACTCACCTCACTCGCCCCAAGACTCTCGATAATTGTAATATCATCTGCGATCCGAGTACTGACGATAGGCAAGATAGTCGTAGCGTTCTGTCCAGAGCTTCTAATACTTGAGAAAGATGGAGCCATGCCAAAGTGCTGCTGTTCCGATGAGAAAGAGCATGGCTGCCCCGGAATAGGATACCAAAACCATGTCACCTCATTTGAATTCTTTCGAAGTTGTTACGCCGGACCAGACACGCAGGTACCAGATATCTCCCACTTTACCGCAGGCTCGTCTCGTGGATCTAGTGTGCTTCTTATAGAAACAATAGAGGATGAAATATCACTCGAAGTCTAGTGGGTCGGTTGAGGCCCTTGGAGGCAGCTTTATCCAGAGGCCATTCTACTATTCCCAACAGTTAGAGGGATGTGCGTTCGGGAGCAGGTTATTTAGATCAACTGTCGGTAGAGTTAAACTCCAATTCTTTTCGTCTGTAAGGATAACTTATAACGTTTGAGCTGAGTGATGACTGGTGGGCCGATGGTGAGGTTAGTTGGTAGTGTTTGGTGGCAGTGAGAGCCAAGCCAAGTCAGGTACGACATCTAGCCGCACGCAGGTCTCAGCTGTCAGCTACCAATTGAGTTTCCTCCAGTCGGCATGATTCCATGTCACTCTTAGTTGGAACTCAATACCATTGGAGCTTATCACCATGTTGTATCCGAATGTTTACTGTTGCTCGTCGTATACCCATCTATTTGTGCCTGCGGTAATAGGAATATATAATTGCAAAGATATACCTAGTACGCACTGATAGGCTAACAGTTAGTAGATGTGTGCTTACAGCAATAAGATAAGCAAAAGTTTTGTAGTCGGTGTAGTGAGCCTTTATCCGTAGTTTGATGATCATGACGCTTGTCCAAGACATATCTGATAAAGCGGTGAGTTATCTATGAGGGGAAACATTTGATATCTTTTTGCTTAGTCACCAGAAGTTTAACATTCTTTTTGCTATTTGATGACTCCATTGTATAAATATCCGTATGTGACAAGACATATCGTGATAATAAATGCATTGACTGGTGATGCTCTTAGAATTCGTCTGTAGTTGGGAGTCAAGTAAGACAGGTCTTGTTGACAAGGAATCTTTAGCGCTGTCGATGAAGCCACCTCAACCCCAGCCAATTGGGGTCTTGGCGCCAACAGATCACAGAATGGAGAGTAGTAGACATGGGTCAAGTCAAGTCACACAATTCAGCTAATTTGCCACAAAAAGGAGAAGCGAGATAACACTTGGGGGGAGTCGTCAACAACAACAACAACAAACATCGTAAACAATAGCTACAGAATAGTAACACAGGAATATCCTAGGTTACTCTACAAAGAAATAACAAACTTAAACTTTGTTTCATTCACCTGGTAGCCTAAGCAAATCACACACACCACCAGCACAGCACAACACACCTATAGCTCTACAGAGTACCTACCTAAGCTTAGCTGCTAGCTACCCCATCAAAAACTTGCCCATATCCACATAATCGATTGGCAGACAATTAAACACGAACTCTTTTGCCAGTTACCTAGCTTCATTTCTTTCCCCCCCTGCCCTTTTTTTCTGTAAGACCCAGGAGCCCATAGCAACTAGAGAAAAAAAAAAAGAAAATGAAATTGGCAATGAAGGAAAGGGTAAAAAAATATTCAGTTATCCGACACCTAGCAAAAAGATCTCCCACCCCCAAGATGGTCCAATTATATGTGAATAATCAGGCCACTAAGTACTAAGTCGTCGCGCCTACCGCCTTCTTTTTTTCCGCCTTCCCTTCC
>JAAVUC010000096.1:38338-82075 GCA_014898925.1 Fusarium nelsonii | reverse complement strand
CCAGTCCAACAAGATCACTGCACCAGGTCCAAAGACTGAGATGAAAAGGTGAATTAAAAATAGGTTGACATAATACTCCAGAGTTAGATACTGTAAATATTGCGAATAAGTTACGATTCCACTAATCTAAGTAGTATTTGCAAGTCTAGACTCTTATTTAATCTGCTATTTAAATACTAGAGTGGAGATAAAGGGATACAGCAGTAGGCTCCTACTTGTGTTTAGAGAGGTGCAGTCTGGGACCTAAACAGAAACGGCTGATCGTATTAATTGGCTGTCTTTTGAGGTAATCTGATGTGTCCCCTACCAGAACCCTTTTCGTCTACATCTATTGTTGGATTGTGAACCTGCTTCGCTTCCGTAATTCGTGTCCATAGTGGAATAGGTACCAGAATCCAATAATACCAGCTATGCTCAAACCGCCCAACAGACTACAGCCTTTTCCAATGCCTAGGTTCAGGTAAAGAGGCCTACCGAACAGAATGGCTGCTGCTGCAAACGAACTTCTTAACGCATCGTTAGCGGCAAAAAGACTAGCCGCGTAATGAGGATATCCCAATGGTAGGTAGATGAAGATCCCAGAGCCTACGACAAATGAGAAGCCGCAGTAAATAACAATACCGAGTGTTGGCACCTCCCAGGGGATTGACTCTCTTGCGCCCCAGCCAAATAAGAACATACCAATTGGCGCACCAAAGACACCAAGTAGTCCAGGACGCAAGAAAGTCTCGGGGACATCGTAGGACCCCAGTGCTTTGAATCGATTTTCAATGAATACACGATACCAAGATAGGTACCACATGATACCTATGATACACGCGACTAGAACGCACACAAAGACAGCACTCGTTTCTCCAAGATTCATCCCATAGATCTTGGGATAAACAAGTGGAAAAACCTCGAAGAAGGAATAGTATATTCCATAAGTGAAGGATGTCTACAAACACGAATTAGAAATGGAGGTTTTTTTGAAGGGAAGACACGCAATATGATGAGAGCAACTTACGTAAATGTTGACAAATGCGATCGAAGGATCTTTGAGAGAGATCTCGAATGGCTTAATCAGCGCCGTTTTTATGGCGTCTCTGGAGGTCACCCTCCTCAACGTAATGGATCTTTCGTCGATGTATTTGTCCGACCCAGTTTCTTCTCGCAGTAGTTTGGCCCTGTGGTACAGCAACGTCGGTGTAGACGTCTCGGGTAAGAAGATGACTAGGAGGACTAAAACAAAGCTTGACAGCCATAACAGTTCCCACATGGACCACCGCCATCTATTACTGATTAAAACAAGTGACATTAGCGTAGAGCAGGGAAAGTTTACCCTTTGACGACAACTGAGAAGCCTGAAAACAATGGGCCAAGTGCCGGGCCACAGTACATAGCGCCTGACCATGCCGCTAGACTGTATGGAATGTAGATGACGGAAAACTGTTAGGCAGACAGACAGTTAGTGACTAGACAATATGGTGAAGCTAGAGAAACCTGGTATTACCATGTCCGTAAGGCTCGCAGCACCAGTGGCGAGGCATGGACTTCCAAAGAATCCTTGCAGGAAACGAATGATGAGAAATCCAGCAAAGCTTTCTGTCAAGGCTGCTCCGACGCAGAGGAGATTGAAGATGAAGAATGTAACAATGTAGATCGGGTTACGTCCGATATAGGGGATTTCGCTAAGTGGGGAGAAAAGAAGCGGTCCCAACCCATCTGTAGATTCTTGTCAGCTTGTGTCAAAGTCGTGACTTTAATTGCGAAGACACACATCCGAGAACATAAAGTGCGAGACCTAGCGACGCGACTGTTTCTGTGACATTGAACTCTTCCATTACCTGTCTATATGCTAATTTAGTGTATCATTCTCATGACTAACAAACCTCCAACTTACCCCACACTTGGAACGTAAATCGACGACCCGCAGTAGATGGTAAAAGTGTACAAGCTTTCAAAAAGAGGTTTAGCTTCAGCAAAGGGTTCACATATTGATCGGGATCGAATCAACGAGATACGACTTACCAGATCAGGGCGGCCACCGCTGTCTTCCTTATTGTTGACCAATTGTGGGGATTCTCCGTGTCATCATCTGACTTCCTGCGTTTGCCGTGAGAAAAAACGAAGCTTAATAGCATTACTCTTCTCACTCACCATCCAACAAGTACACGATCATCTTCTAGATTGGAGTGCGAGGATGTGTTGATTGCTTCTTTTGGATACTCATCTTTATAGCTTCTCATTGCTAGGACTCGGTTCCTTGTTGCTACCCTGACAATCGTACCAAGGGCCGTGGTCCGGAAATGATGCGCAGTCATGTTAACGAGGTCTTGATGATGACTCTGAAGAGTGTGGATTTGGAGTATTGCATCCCCAGAAGCCAGGTGGGACGTAAGGCCGCCTTATATATTTTGCTTAATACTTTCAGGCCCTACAATTACCAGTCTTGTTCGAATTTTTCAACTGCTTTCTTTCATACAGTCCGATGAGTACGGGTATTCGGGACGACCCAGGGGCCTTCGCCCCCACCCTTAGGCAATTCGGGATTTAAGTGGGGGGGCCCTTGTCCCGGAGCGACCTAAGACTTACAGGGAGGGGAGGTTCGGGAAAAAAGAGCGAACTATTGTCCAAGTCGTTGGTCTGTTATCATGATTGATATTAGCTAAGACATAAGGAAGACTCCTATCATAAGAATATTCTAGCACCGATTTACTTATTAATGTCTTTCATTTATTTACTTATCGGCCTTGTAGATGGAATCTAATGTTGTTTACCATTAACTCTTTACAGCCTCGCTTCACTTTATATAATACAGCACGTTATCCGCTTTCGTTCTTTATGTTAAGTTCCCTAGGCCATTAAGCCACTCTTCTTCAAATAAATCCGCAAGCGTGGTGTCTTGTTGATCGGCAGAGATTCCAGTACAAGTGGGCTGATAATGCAAGGTCGCTATCTCAGTCTGAAAAATGCAATTAGCAATTCTCTTAAGCTCCAATAATATTTTCTTGGCACGAGGCCATATATCCTCATAATGTCTCAATGTGCCAAGGCAAACGCGGATTCGGGATCGGGCTACTTCGGCTTCGTCCTTTGGCAGTGCCGACTTGCAGGCAATTAGGTAAGCAATGGTGCAGCAGGCAATCATGCAAATGATGAAAGGCGATAACTGGGCAGAGCCGAGGGGCAAGATGATAAGACATTGATTCTGCTTGCGGATGGCTTGTAAGAGCTTTTGCAGGTGCGACTGACGATTCAGCCCGCCTCCACCGCCGAGCGTCAAGAGGAGCGGAGGGGGAGGAGATCCACACGTAGAAATTCCTTCGACAGGGTCATATCGAAGGGTGGAAAAAGGTCTGTGTATGTAAGCAAGGCATCTACGTTTTTTTTTTTGTCAGTTTGAATCAACAACTAGCTGCAACACATGTGCGATTCCTTACGTGTACATCATCATATGTGATTGGACCATGAGTTGATCCAGGAAGGCAGGCCGAACATCAAGCTCTCGCTTACTTGGCGGTAACATAGCAAACCAGCCGGCGATTTTAGCCTCAAGATTATCACAGAGTATCAATGCCTCAGATACGTCTTTGAACTTGAATGATGCCTGCAGTGTGGTAGCAAATACTACACTGGCGTCGATGAAATATGCAAACGAAGAAAACGACTTTTCTTGGATGTCGTACTCGCGGCTATGGTACTCTGCGAATGTCGTTCGTGTCGGTGGAATAAGCTTGGTAGTTCTGTTTAGCAATGACGATATTTGTCCCGGAACAAATCTGGGCGATTACCGTTTCATTGTACTCTTTATCTTCGCATGGTAGATCCACGTCAAAACCCAGTTCCTCGTGCCTCAAGGCATAGTCCTGTCGAATAACGGCAAAGTTTGCGTCGGTCACATACAACATCCACATCGTGCGCCTCCAACTTTCTGCGAGTACTGGATCACTTTCGGAAACAATGTCGGCGAATATTTTGGTGTCCATGCCAATACGGCTTGCTTGGTGCATTGCCTTTGACAGTAATTCATCGGCAAGGTCCTGCTCGGCGCACATGCTCTTTGCCAATGCCATCAGGAGAGTTGTTTGCACAGCGAAGCCATCTATCACATCGTTCTGCTCCAAGAGGGAATTTTCGATTCCAAATACAGGGTTGCTCGTGTAAAAAGAGCCAATATTCTGAACAGCGGCCACGACAAGCTGAATGTTGGGGCATCCAGCGGCACGCCTCGCATCAAGAGCTGTCCTTGGCAGAACAAATGGATGACTAGGGTGAAAATTTTCGTAATACAAATCAACAAGCTCGGTTTCAAAATGAAGATGGGTTTCAGCGACTCCAAAGTCAGTACTTCCTGAAACCGAGCCGGATGGCATCTGCTGAAATCCCTCAGTGGGGGTTGTAAGGCTATCAGTGGGCGTCAAGTTATGGGGTTGGAATTCTTGAGCTCGCGGTCTTCTTGACGTTGCTTTATAGCTGCCGCTTCGACGCGATTCCGGAAATGCGCAGGCTCTAGAGAGGCTTTGACACCGGGAACAAACGGGACGTGTTCCGTCGCATTTTAAATGCTGGTTTCGACAAGGTAGACAGGCAAGCGATGCACGAGTTTTCGATCGGCGCTCCATTTAGACAGAAATTAGCCTAGAAGCTGATATAATTGCTTCCGTTAAGATTGGTGGTTGTCGATTGTTGCGGCTTCAGGCCGGTGGTGCCTTTGAAAAGGAAGATCTGTAGGAACAGTCATATTTACGACCTCCGAAGAGCGGTGCTGCCAAGGGAGCCCCATACCCCTGGGTATTATGTAAGCGTTAATGGCTGGGAGCAGTAAATACGTAGGTACCGAGGTACCTTATTACTAAGCCAACTTACTAAAGTCTTGACTCGTACTACGCCGCCCAACAAGGTCGACCCATCCCCTGCATCGCTGCATAGTCCGCCGAAAACCTCGACAACGGCTTCGTCGTGCCGTCACAGTTTGGCACTCCCAATATCGCCTGCCACATCAAGGCTGCCCCCAGAAGAACATCCATGCGCGTCAAAGCTGGTGGCTCAGTTGAGTGCCAGTGGTCTGCCTGGCCTGAGTCTCACCTCGGTCCTGTTCTCGCTTATGTTGCTAAATGTGACGGGAAATGCACCGCTGCTGACCCCTCTGCGCTTAAGTGGGTAAAGATAGATGCTGCTGGGCTTGATAAGATATAGGCTGCTGCAGATTTGATCAAGAACAATGACACTTGGACGACTACCGTTTCCGAGCCACTCGCTGCGGGAAGCTATTTATTACCCCAAGTACTTCAACATTGATATCACGGGCGACGGAACGGATGAGCCTGAGGGGACTTTGAAGACTGAGCTCTACATAGACTCTGAGCCTCGTATTCTGATTGATCCTTTTAAGGGTGCGACCGAATATGAGATTCCTGGACCTGCTTTGTACGGCGCTGGTTCGGTGAAGCCTATCGTTCCTAATGTCCCTTCGAACGGTACTATTATTACTCCTACACCTATGCCCACTCCCGCTACGCCTACTAGCTTGATGACTTCCATGGTCGCTACTCCTACTCTGCAGGCTATTGAAGAGGCCACTTCTGAAGCGCCCGCCACCACTATGCCTGTGTCTGCTGATAAGGGGAACTCTGGTGATCTTCCTGAGACTTTCACTCTTGATACCTTTATTTTGTACTTGTAATATTTGAAGCATGACTTTGCGGGTGTGAAGGTTGTTATGAGATCCGGAGCTTGTGTCTTCATGTCGGTGACGGTAGTATTGTCCATGGGCGAATAGTTAAGCGGTTCTCGTGGGGATGACGAAGGTAGAAGTAATTTGTCGACGCCTCTCTTGCTACGAAAAAGCAACGACACCTGATCCTGTGAGCCAACAAAGCATCGTTGGATAGGGGTGGTTATTGGGCGACCATGACGATTATCCGCTCAGTGAAAGGTACCCTTGGTGGTTGAATAGAGAATGAGTTGGTAGACCTCGAGTATTCATGAGGAGTGAACTCCGAACCAATTCTTGTTTCAAGGCTTTGATTCTTCACAGCAACATGATTATTCTTATTTCCGAGATCTAATTGCAGTGACTCATGATAACGTGGATGGCATCGTAAGGCTTATTCGCGATACTGCCCTAAACGGGTTTCCCTAAACGTTAGTGCTCGGTTGGTTAGACTTGCGACTAGTAATACTGCCAGGTATAAATTTTTCAATAGGTACACTCGAACTTTTAGCATCACTGAGTAACGAATTTCTGTAAGAAGAGCAAAAGGAAAATGTTACAGATAGGTTTAGAAATCGACAACCTACGAAAGTACGTAGTCGTGTCGCTTACCGAGTTAAGGTTTTGTTGTATGTTAGCTACAGCCGCTTTAAGGTATCGGCTGGGGCTTGGCCTATTTTATACGTAAAACGATATAGTCATCCTTAGTTGGATAGTCCGTTCCAGCAGTCCGGTTTCTGCCTTTGGAGTCGACAAGGCGCCGGATTTGAGGGTCAGGTCATCTAAACGCTCGGGTTTGTTTAGACTATTAAGTGCCCAAAAGTTTGATTTCCTTTTCTTCAACCTCTTTAATGTCACATGGGAGTCAAGGTCCAAGACTCGCCGGCCCTGAGGGCCTCGTGCAGTCCCTCATCTCCATTGTTCCGTATGGCTATCATATTGGAATCCACGTATAGAACACACAGTATAGTCTTTTCAACCTCTATAATAAGAAGGGAGTCAGGGTGGCGTGTCCCTCGACCCAGATTGGACAGCCTCCGATATATGGCAAGTTTGCGTCTACGCCCAATGTATGTTTGTAAAATAATACTGCGAGGCATAGCAACTGCCAGAGACCAGCATCAGATGTCAGACGTGTAACCGCACGGCTTTTAGATCTTTTCGAATGACAACGATAATCAACGCTGTATTACTAGATATCAGGCATGAATAGTAGTAAAGTGCTTTTGGGTATTAATACTAGAGGGCGATGCCAGCATAAGAACAATATAGTTGGCTGTGTAGTGGCGCATATAAGTAGGATACACAGCATCAGCTTGATAAGTATGTTGAAGAGGGTTTGAAAACTGATACAAGCCCGTTTTTATTATTAATCCTTCTGTAATAATACTACCATGAATCAATCCTAGCCGGCGTTTGGCGGTCAACGCGGATAGTATACTTTGAGTCCTCCACACTTAACAAAGTTACAGTAACATTCCAGTTAGGTACCTCAAATGAGCTAACTGGCTTATATGCAAGAGATTGGCTTCCTTTCTTGGTCAGAGACAGCGCAGCATCATTCAGATCATCCAAGTTCCCAGGGCAGCCCAACGAACCAGGTGTAGCATCCAAAACACGGATAGGGCCATTGCCGCCTCCAATTCTGGTATTAACCTCGGTAATCAAGACGCCTGGGGCGCAGAGGTTTTTATCCAAACCATCAGCTGTGCGAACTTCAGCGATAAGTGCAGTGATTTCACTACCTGCGATTATGACGGCCTTCTTTCCACCATCAGAAGCAAGGGGCGTGAGGACATGGTTTGTACTGCCCGCGTCAAGAACGCAGTCAACAGCCTGATCCTCGATCCAGTCTAAACGATACTTATCCCAGGAGAAAAAGTCAGGCGCCATGCCGTCAGTCTGCGACATAACATCAAAGCCTCCAGTGTAATAACCCAAATAGCTGTTGAAGGCATAGTAGTCTGGCAGACAGATGGTATGACCTGTTTCGTGAACCATGTTCATAGCAGTGAGGTCCCAGTCGGCGGCGCCGAGTGTTACTACCTTCTTAGCCACCTTCTCGCCCTGACGCGTAGAAACAGGGCCATATTGTGTTTGAGAGCGGTAGATGTAACTAGCCGCTTTGCTTGTTGGTATGATATACAGTACGTCCACGTTGGGCGGCGAGCGGGTGCCATTAGTCGTGAAAGCATCGAGGGCGTCCTGAACATAAAGAGTTGGTCGCCAAATGCCACCCTGTCTGCCGAGCCAGTCATACTCAGACGACGCTTTGGGCATGCGGTAGAACTTGGAGGTATCGGCCTTCAGGTTCAGCTTGAGCTTGTTATAGCTAGCCTTTGCGTACCATTCGATAGTCGGAGGCACCATCTTGTCGTATAAAGCGTCAAGCGAGTCGGGGTCTTTATCTTGAGCGTCAGGGAAATCCACAAAGATAGCAAGAGCGTCGACATTCCCGGTGCTGTTAACACAGCCGGCACTGAAATCGAAGCCCATATTCAATTGGAACCCTTCAGGGGAGGGTAATTTGCACGTTGGCGTCCATGTGTAGTCTCCGCGAATCGGGGCAGTACTGTTGCCTGTATCGTTGCCTGGTTGTGTGTCGTTGAGAGTCTGGCCTATAGCTGTAGTAGCCAGGGATAGAAGAAGACTTCCCAATATCAACATTTTAATCTATGTCGTTATTGTAAATGAGGGCAGTGAACAAAGGTGATAGCTGATCAAGCAAAGTTAGCAAAAAGGAAGTCCAGTCTCAAGCGCAGCCTCATATAAAGAAAATAAGTATGATCTCATCCTGGTAATTCTCCCTTAGCTTAGCTAACTAAGACTTAACCCTTGCTTGTCAATGGCTTCATCCCCTGAGCAAAACCCCACTGTTTCTATTATTATCTCGTTCAAACAGCTAGCAACGGGAGTTTGGTACCGAAAGGTAGAGTAAGGTGGGTCTTTATAAAACTAGTCCGAAATGCCGAAATGACGCCAAGAGCCGGTCAATGTAACACTCAGGTGAGAATTGCTTGAGAAAAGTCGGAATAATTCTGGCTTCTTTATCCGGACCTAGACATGATGAACAGTTCTCACACCCATGTCACAGATCCTACAGACATTTCCGATTAATTGACCTAGTCGGGGCTGTAGAGCACTGCTAGTATACTATGAGTCCGCACCATTTGCTTCGCCGAAATGTACGGAATAGTCCGTTCCTTCAGTTCATTACCCTATACGGCGTCCTCCACGTCGTATGTTTGCTTCGGAGTTCGCTCTTTGAGTTGGCAAGGTAGGTACCTTGACTATTAAATCAGTTAAGCGACCCAGCCTTTGAGGTGCTTGGATGCCCAACAAAGGTAATACATACATATCAACCACATGTTACCATAGACTGGCTGATCAACAAAGGATGCAACCAACAACCTCCATCTCAGTGTGTTACCAGCTCGCTTTTTTTAAGACATCTTCTTTTCCATCAGCGGCAAGATGAAGCAATGCTTTTCTGGAATTTTTTATGCAGTTTGAAGAAAGAGGATGGGATTTGAGATACAACTTGTGTGATATGCATATTTAATATGTTGTAGGCTTCGTAAAGTGGTCGGTCAAGTTATCTTCCTGGCTATCAAGTCGATATATGGTTCCAAGAAGACCTGTTGCTCAAAACAATTGAATCTGACCCTCACCTGCTTGTGGAGGAGTCAGATCATAAGCGTCAAAAGTCAACGGCGTACCGAGGCGAAGCTTGTCTTGGCCAAGGGTAGATAGCGCAAAACACATTTTGAAGATCAACGAAGAGGCAACGGCATTTTGTCGTCTATGGAACAGTTTAGTCCAAGTTGCAAAGTAGACCGTGTTTTTGTGAGCTCGGAATCTGTTCCTCTCGCTTTTCTCTCTTCTTCTTACCTACCTTACTTCATATCATCTGATCTATTCTACATCCCCCAAAGCACAAGTCACCAGGATGACCACATTACCAAGGTTGCCTTCGATATGAAGAGCTCCAACTACTGGCCCTTACAACTAGCAACCGGCAAGTACAGTCACTTGCTGTTCAAGGAATGGACCGTGTTCCGGACATACGATATTGACTGACTGTACAGCGTTATTCCTTTATGTGAAGGAGTTACCAGTATGGCTGTCACCCAATGACTACCACAGGCGTGACATAGACCTAGCTCGTGACAAATATCGGTCTCGACGATCCTGGCGAGGCTTCAGTAACTCGAACACCTGGAATTGCTAAGGGAGTTGAAGCTTTGGCATCAGCTTTGTTTCGGTAACCAAGTGAGATCTTATGTAAGACCTAGTCGCAAAGACTATTAATTTCCATCGTTGCCAATCCATAAATGTCATATTTCGATACAGGCTCATCTGACGGGTATCCCACACCTAACCATCCCAAAAGCAGCCAAGACTCACCGGCTCATGGCGATTGAAGACAGGACCATCAATGTACGGTGCCACACGACCCCTCATCATCCCGCTGTAATACAATAATCTCTTCGCGCAGTCGACCCTTGCTTCGTCATCACGTACGAGTTCAAACCCATGCAGATTGACCCTTGCCTGAGGAAGCCCACTCCAAAGCTGTGTGTAAAGTGCATATCTAGACATTTTATGACCTAATTTTGCACTGATAGGCAGACACAAACGACCAGGCAATGTAGATAATTGGGCCCAAGAGCAAGAAAAAGGGATTGGTCGAATGTTGGCGTGGAAACTAATATCGGATAATCGCGAGGTGCGCCAGCTTTACAAATGTTTGCTACACTGTAGCGGCTGTCTTGTGGAGGTATACAGTGACAAGGAAATGGGCGACATTGACGATTATTAAGAACCGATGAGAAACACGGTATTCTGCCAGTAGTCTTGTCAGTAGCATGATATGTGGATTGTGATACAAACTAGACATATTTTGGCGACTGCCTTCAACAATCAATACTATTCTACGATACTCTGTCTCCCAATCCGCAGTAGGGCTATACCGTGGCGTCTGAGGAAATAGCTAGAGGCACTGCCCCGGAACCGCATACGATGTGCGTCATAGCCGTAGCAGGCAAACAACAAACATCATGGTCAACATAAGGGTTGTACAGACTGAAGCAGTGATTTGCCATAAACACAAAGACTCTACAAGGTACACAATTCCAAATGTAAAATTCTGCTATCATCAAAAACATGTAAGATAGGCACTGTATCGCTGATGTTGGCGTGGACAACGCTTTGAGAATTCTTTGAGTGTGGTTGGAGTTTATTGAGAGTGTGGGGCAAATGCGAACTTAGACCCGTAGTAAAGCGGAGCAGAATGAAACAATTTTGGCAGAATCAAGTTTAGTAGTAAGGGCCACCAAGCAAAGGAACAGACCGCTGCCTATTGAAGCCGTTCATAAGTCGATCCCTAACTACCCGTTACAGAAAGCCCCATGCATAGCCTTGCCTGATACAACGACTGCTGATCGTTAATTGAACTATTTGTTCTTGATTATCGCTAGCAGAATATCGGAGAGACAATTATACACCGCATAGACTGGCTTCAACCTTGAGATCGATAGTTGTTACATGTACCCTATACATCATGTATCCTGCCTACTGATTATCCAGCTATTTAATGTAACGTCCCAGTCGTGCTTGTCACATCATCAACATGGGAATGAATTGCCTGATTGTAAAGCATGGGACTGCAGTGATCGTCATCGCAAGGAGCTGGTCACTACATGATGATCGTCACTGTAGGAGGATCATCACCGTAGGAAGGTGGGACACATAAACATCCTCCGCTCTGACCTGTCAGCATTATCCTGGAGAAAGATACCTAAGCGAGCATCGTGGTTCGAATGTCGAATGGTTTTCCCTTCCAATGAGGCCTCAAGGAAGACTTATACGGAGTTCGGTACGGACAATAACATTCAGGATTCACTTGTATACGTCAGTGGGTTGTAGCAGAGCCATCCTTCAGCTTGGTTTAGCTTATATGAGGCGGTGGGTTTGATTAATCAGAAAGGGTAGGATGTCAAAGCGAACGTCTGTACTCAACTATAAAGCCTGTCATGATTCTCCAGGAGAAAACAGAAAACAGAAAAGCAATCTACTCACTCTTAAGCTTACAAGCAATTCTACATACATTCCACTACTCAACACTATTCCACTACGCAACCTCACCAACAATTACCATTTTCAACCATGAGACCTTCAACTGTACTAGCTATCGCTCTTCCAACCGCCCTGGCGTTTGACCAGAAGTGCGACTACCGACCTATCAACGGGGGTAACCAGGCGGGACAGAACGCCAAGAAATGGACAATCACTGGAAAGAATATCGGAGACGAAGTCGCTGGGGATGCATTTTGCAACGGCATCAAGGACAACCTGAACTGTTTATACTTTGGGTGGGACTGCAAGAGCGACGGAAATCGTGGTCTCAAACTTACGTTTGTCACGAGCGATTGGTGTTCCGGGAAGAAGATTAATGAGGCTTGGTGGTTTGCCACTAAGAATGGGTTTGGCCCTCTTTTCTGCCAAGATTGAGATACTTGAAAGGTCTTGTGCTACCGAAGCCCTTGCCTATTACAGACAAACTGTCTTTACAACGTGGGAAGTTCGCCATGGGATAAGTCGGGTCAAATCTCAGCATCAGGTTTCGGGGCTAGAGGCTGTTGAGAGGAAGGATCTATGGGCATAACACCGAGTTCTCCAGTGTACTTTGGACAAAAAGCAACTGGCGTTAGACCTATAGCTTGATCCTTGATATTTCGCTTTTTGCTGAGAACAGTCGACAACGTTCTCATCAGGGCGTAGGTGCAGGTTCAAGGTACGAAATACACCTCTTGACACTATGATAAGAGTTAAGCTATTCTAGAGTGATATATAAAGCTTAATAAGCTCTGTAATATCCGTATGACCCCAATCATTTGATATATCCCTTGCTTTTATGTAGATACGAGTGTCCTTAAATTCGCACCTCTCAAGCAATATCTGCACAATTTCCTTATGGCCCTCTGTCACAGCTTGCATCAAAGCGCTTTCAGAATGGCACTTCGCGTCATCTGACTGAGCATCGTGATCAAGGATTAACATTACTGCGTCCTTTTCGCAAGCCAATGCTGCACGTCCCAGAGGGCCATCGCGAGATGTGTAAGGGGAGTAAGGGTCGCTGCCATGTTGAAGCAGGACCCTCATAATTTCAGTTTCGCGTAGAGAGAAAGCTATAAAGAACAGATTGCAGTTCTCGTCACATGTTTCATCGCATCGTTCTAAGGAAGCACCCTTTGCTAGGAGCATGCGGACCATGGCTAAGCTCCCAGTCTGGACTGCCCAGCAAAGGGGAGCTAAAGAAGATTCGTTGGGGCCCGTCTCATCCGAAATACGGAAATTAGGACCTGCCCGTTTCTCTAGCAGGAGGCTTGCAAGCTTCTCATGACCTCTTTCCAACGCATATGAAAGCGGTGTCCTGTCCTCGTCGTCTCTGGAGTTTGGATCAGCATTCTCCTCAAGTAACAACGTAGCGATATCGACGTGCCCATTTTTCATCGCATACACTAGAGGAGTCTGTTCCGTCGCATCTTTCATGTCGAAATGGGCGTTTTGCTGTACAAGAAGCCTGACTACTTCTATGCGCCCTTTCTCTGCGGCCCAAGAAATAGCTGTCCGCCCAGAACGGTCGCAAGAATCCAAGCTCACGTTGCTATTAATAAGCAGTTTAACTGAGTCCGTCAGTCCTTCGTCCGCAGCAACGGAAAGAGCGTCTCTCATTTCGTCGTCCTTCAAGCTCGGATTTGCTCCTTTATGTAATAGGACTTTGAATTGCTCCTCACAGCGAAAGCGGGCAGCTTCCATCAATAGTGTTCGACCACTGGATAGTTTTGTGTCGAGATGCTGGTTCAGATTCTCGAGAAGGGTCTCAAACAATGCTGATGATTCTTGGGTAGTTGCGGCCGCAACCAAACTAGAATCTATCCCGTCCACTTTATGCTTTGACCTTAACATATGATGATTCCATGAAAGTCACCACTAATGGCCCACGCAAGAGGCGTCCATCCCCTTTCAAGATCCTTGGTATGTGTATTTGCGTTCCGCTGCAACAATTTGGCAAGGCCCTCTTGCCCACTCGACGCTGCCCATGACAACGGTGTTCTTCCATTGGCATCCTCGAGACCCACGCTGGCATTCGCGTTTAGTAGCAGTGTTGCTGTCACGTCGAAACCATATCTCGCTGCAAAAGATAACGCAGTCTCGCCCGAATCCCGACCTCTGCTGTCTGGGTTCGCCCCCGCTTCTAAAAGAAGTCTGACCAGGCAGGAAAAGTTATGTCGAGCAGCCAGCAGAAGTGGTGTCTGACCTAATGCATCGTAAATGTCAATATGGGCGCCTGCATCGAGTAGGAGCTGCACCATGGCCTCGTGATTGTTGTCTATGGCCAGAAACAAGGACGTTTGCCCTTGGCGAGGCTCTACAGCGTTGACGTTGGCGCCTTTCTGGAGGAGGAGCTGTGCGGTATCAATGTGACTCTTCTCTGAAGCCCATGATAAGCAAGTACGCCCCCACGCGCGATCCCGGCAATTGACGTCAGCTCCATTGTCGAGTTTTCCTTTTATTTTTGCTGTTTGCCCGCTTGACCCCCAAACCAGGAGGGTGATATCCCAAGGATAGCTTGTTTCGTCCATATTTCTGTTTAAGTCGGAGCTTGGAAACTGAGTTGAGAGATGTCTCACTAACTTGTTGTTCTTGAGAAATTCAGAATTAGAGAGAATAAGAACCAGGACAGTATTTGAAAATTGCACAGTAAAGCTTTGTTTACTTAATAAGTGGGATTAAATTAAGTTCAAGACTAGCTTCTTAAAGAGGTTAGATAAGTAATTTACTATTAAACACACAGCTCTGGCCGAAGGACCTGTGGCGTGAAATCAACGTGAGCTTTGGGGCCTTCACCGGGGCACGGACAAGAACGAAGTGGAGTGGAGGGAACCAAGCAAAGGGAATGACTTATCGCTTATCGCTTATCAGATCCCTTGTCAGCATGTATGTCGGCAATAGTTCGGCACTTTTAATAAGGCAAAGCATTGAAATGTTTAAACTAGACATATCCCCAGCTCTTAAGCTGCTTCTAACAACACTAGAAGCTTCAGGCTAGCCGTCTCTATTTTTCTCGCTCTACTTGTACGATGTCTCTTTGTGCTGTGAACGAATCTATACGGGAGATCAGCGATAATCGCTGGATCATCGGGGAAAAGATCCTCTTAACTCGAGCTGAATCGCCTTTTCGTAGTCCTAGTTGGAGCGATGGCAAAGGATCATTCTACAACATTTCGGAAGTTGCATCTCCAGTACCACCATCTCGGCCACTTTCGACCACAAGTTGCATAAGGAAAGTCTATGATGCTGGTGGCGTATCAGCTGTATGGGTTGTCGGCGACGCTATATTCAAAGTCAAGGTCCTAGACCCTCACTCAACGCGAGAACACATCACATTACAGTATCTCCACGATAAGCAGCATCTGAGTTTTTCAGTCCCCAAGGTTTACTATCATAGCGAATATAACAATCGATACTACATGATACAGAGCAGACTAAGCGGCGAAACCCTTACCAGCATCTGGTCTACCGCGGATGAGATAACGAAACAGCAATATGTCACTATGGTTACAGACATCTGTCAGGAGCTGGCAAAGTGGCATGCCGACAACGTTTGTGGTGTTGATGGCAAGCACTTATCAGACCATTACCTTACGCGGCGTGGGCTGCCGAAAGATTGTAGTCCCTCAAACTTACTAAAGAATTGCAAAGAACTGGGAATGGATTGCTCAGAGTTTCTTTTCTATCATTGTGATTTGGGTCCCGGAAACATCATTGTGAATACCGCAGACGGTTCGCTCGGACTGATTGATTGGGAGACAGCTGGCTTTGTACCTCGGGAATGGATCAGAACTAAGTTCTGTGTTTCAGGCGGGCTATATCTGCCTGGTCATGATCATGATTCGAGAGTAGATTGGAGAAGACGCGTCCAACGGCGCTTAAAGAAGGAAGGCTTTCCCGAAATTGCAGACGATTGGATGACTTGGTGGAACGAGCTGTAAATTTTCATTCAAGCTGACTATGATGTAATAGCTGTGTGTTTTTGCAATGACGAGTGCAAACTCTTCACTCTCACAGACGTTCTTGTCTCCTTTGGCCTTGCATTAATGGGGAGATAAAGGTTGTGGACACTACAGTCCCGGGTCGGAAGGCGTGTTACCTATGCTTGGTGATCTGAAGCCTTGCTGTAGGAGGCTGGCTCCATTATGGTCATCATGTCATGATTGACAAGCGATGCATCAACATTGTTTCCGTCGTTGTGAGGTTTGTTTTGACGTTGCGTAGGTTGTTCCTCTTTGTCGCCTGTACCCTTTGTCACTGACGTTACATAATTCATGCTGCGACAACTAAGTTCGTGAGACCTTTCGGCTTTAGCTTCTTGTTCCTTCTCATCCAGACGTTGGTTACTAGAAGACAAGATTGGGTGGTTCTCTTGACCTGACTCCATAGTGTTTCTACAAAGTCAGCAAAAGAACAAGATAGACCATAAAGATGTTGCTAACCCTCCTTCAGGATCAGGTTACGCAGGGATATGTGTAACTAGAGCCAACAACCTCCATCTCAGCCTGTAATCAACTCACCTTCTCTGAGATATCTTCTATTCCATCAGCGGCAAGATGGAGGCAATGACGTATAGCTAGAGGCACTGCCTTCGAAGCCTATAGGATACGCCTCATAGGTATGGCAGGCAAACAATAAAAGAATCGTCCGAAGTAAAGCACTATTTTGTCGTGATTGAAAGGATCCATCAACATACTGAATGGTAAATATAAAATCTGCCATAAACGAAAGCCTACGCGAATCATCAAAGAGCGGGCTTGTCAATACAGTCATTTGATGTAGAGAAGTTCAGCCTCTGCTTTAGACTACGACCTAACAATTAACAAATCCAAATTAAGGCCTTATTATCTAAGAATAGAAACACTGTACCAGTCCACTGAATGTTCTCCCGGCTACTCATGATTGATAGACACAAGTGAACTTCAGGGCTATTGTTTCTAGTCACAGATTAAGCTAGCCCTAGCCACAATGACAGTCATGCGGCCCAACTACAATTCCAAATTCAGCAGTCATCAAAAGCAACCCAAGATCTGATGTAAGTCCAGGTGGCGACTGCTGGCAATTTCTATCCTCGCTGTTCCAGTCGTTTAGCACAGCGAGATTGCTAAACCAAGATAAGCAGTAGATCGTCCAATGCTTAATGTAAGCGAGGTCTACCAACGTGGCTAACATGCTTACCTTTGATCAGCGCTGACTGTAAGATCGATCGTCGCATTCAATTACGATAGGTTGGCAGCTTTACAGAATTTTTAAGCCTTGCCATCTGACTGTGCATCTTACTTGTTGATTTCCTTTCTTGGTAGACGACATTAGTTGTATTAGCTTGATTTAGAGGATGACACAGACGTCATCGGCTCTTTCCCTGCAGTTCTTTTACCGCATGCTTGACGGTTCCTTCCCGCTTTACAATTCCTAATTATCCCCTGCATCCTGGTTCACTTCCCTACAAGGCGAACGTCGATGTTACACAGCATTTAATCATTTTACCTTTCTATTCCTTACTTCCCGTTACTTATGAAAGAGACTACTTATGCAGATATGGACTGCCTACACGACTTCGACTCTGACCTATTTGGTCTCGTACGTTCCTACGAGGGCACTCGCTTCGTTGAGAACCTAGCACTGGAGCGTCTAATGCAGAGTTTGGACCATTTTGAGCTCTCTAAAAGCAAGCCTTCATGCAGCCATGATACCCAAAAGAATATTAACTGACCACGTACACAAATAGGCACGAAATTCAAACCATGGAGCAACCCTCTACCCGCCCTCATCTTCATCATCGAAGGCCAAGTCACTGTCACCATTCCCGAAAACATGTTATCGTCACAAGGCCACACATTCCTACAAGCAGAAAGTCAAGCAATTTCTAAGACTCTTAATCGAGGCGCTTGTCTCAATTCGACCTCTCAGATTCTTGATGCCCTCTCTAGCGAGGACAATGATTCGCCGGCGTGCCCCAGGTTTGGACAAGCAAGAGTACTATACAAAGCGGCTACGGACTTGAAGCTTGGGCGAATAAACTTGGGCAAATCCGATGACATTCCCGAGGATGTGCGCTCCCCCGTCATTCAGGCTTTGCTTCAAAAGCTGTTTCTCGTCACGCTTCCCCTTGCCGAAACGCATTTTGGTTTATCGACTCAGGTACTACAATGCCAAGAGAAGTTAACCTCTCTAAAGGGCCTTTCTACGAGTGATAATCCGTTCAGAGATACTCTATCGTCAACTTTCAATTACGAAGACAACACTATCGACTCTCCAAATAGTTCTCTAGACGACACTTCGCTCGGGTCATATGATACGAAGCCAGCAAGACGACGCACACCCTCGAATTTGCCCACATCGTCCAAACCCAGGCCACAATCGATGACAGCATTCGACTTGTACAAAGAGGCTCAACTCCCATCTTCGAAACGCCGCAGCAATCAAGATTTAAAATTGATTATAGGTACCACGAAAGTCAAAGATACTCCACAAAATGACAACGATCTTGGTGTTTTCAAGTCGCAATCCATCCTCTCCAAGACCGAACGCAAACGCCAAAGTATCCCCCACTTCGAAGAAAGGACACCTGGCAATAGCCGCGTAAGGACGCAGGCTGCGGAGAAGATATTCAATATGCTTATGAAACCTAAAGGGCTGAATGTGCGAAATAATATTTCAGTGGATGGAGAAACTTTTGATGAAATCGAAGCCAGCATTGAGATCCTGCCTTTCTCGCAAGAGGAGTATGTTGCACACCGCGGAGAGCGATTTCCCGGTGTTTGTCTAGTGATAGACGGTGCGTTGGAGGCATGTGCCGGACACAAGCAGGATCAGAACTCCACGAAGATAAGTGGACCCTCCGGCTTCCTTGTGATACACTGCCCTGACAGGATAGCAGGCCATTCCGTTGGGGATAAACCCAGGCGATATCATTGGGCATAGCAGCTTGGTCCACAACAGCAAATCCCAGTTCGATTTCAGAGCCATAACAAAGTCGACAATTGGCCTATTGCCCAGAACATTCCTTCGCCGCATGACCGACCTGTATCCCAAGATATTAGTCACGCTAGCTGCCAAGATGCATGATTGTCTACCCCCATTGGTCTCACTCATTGATTTCGTACTCGACTGGGTTACCATCAGAGCTGGAGGTGAAATTTACAGAAAACGAGATGTCAGGTAGGTTTTATTTACCCTTATCGACAATATTCCAGTCTAACTCTAATGATCGTAGCGATTTCGTGTCTGTCGTCATTAAAGGACGTGTCCGCGTGAATGAGGAAGATTCAGGCACCGGGGACATCCGCACCCGAGAGTATGCACCTGGATGTGCTTTTGGGGTGCTCGAATTTCACACAGCTCATCTCCGACCATCTTCTGCCCATGCAATTCGAAAGTCTGAAATAGCTCAGTTACAAAAGTCCTCCTACCGGAAGCTTATCAACTACGCACCTGATCTAGGGTCCAGGCTTTGGAGAAGTATCACTACGATGCCTGAGGACAACAGATCACAAAGAGGAACGCAAAAGAAGGATTCGAATCGTCTTCGAACGATAGCTGTGTTTCCACTCTCTGTGGAAGTTCCCGCGGCCAAATGCGCCCGGATGCTGTCTTCGGCTTTATGCAGGCTCGGAATCTACAGTAAAGATGACATATCATTTGTGGAATCTCATAACGTAATTAATACGATAGGTAGTTCCGTCTTTAGTGACGCTGGAAACAGACATCTAGAGGATTATGTGGCGCATGTTGAACAGAATTCGAGTCTCTCTGTTCTGATCGGAGAGCATTCTGTTGAGTCAACATGGAATGACATTTGTATCTCGACGGTAAGATATCCGCACCTGCTCCACATTCCTTTATAATCACTGACTTCTGTTCCTTAATAGGCTGATCTTATCATCCTTATGGCCATGGACGATGGCGACCCCAGGATCACTCCCGTTGAGATGAAGATTGGGAGACACGGGACGCTTGCCCAGAAGATCCTTGTTCTTTTGGATGACGGTGAAGATGAGTTTTGCTCACAAGCCATTACAAGACCATACATACAGGTTCGTCACTGGATCTAACGTAACCATAGTGATGGTTGTCTAACAAAATAGGAACGAGCGTGGTTGTCTGTTGACACTTCTCATGTCGAAAGAGCTCGACTTACCAGCGCCGACTCTTGTCGAGACTTCGAGCGTCTAGCACGCCGCATAACTGGCCGCTCGATCGCCGTCGTATTTGGTGGGGGTGGCGCCCGAGGCTTTGCCCACTTGGGTACCTTGCAGGCTCTGGAAGAAGAAGGCATACCTTTTGATATAATTGGCGGTACCTCGATGGGCGCATTTGTGGGCGCTTTATACGCAAGCCATATGTCCATCGACCGAACAGTGGAAGCAGTCAAGGCCTTTAGCAAGGTTTCACGTTGGTACAGATACCTTTTGGACTTTACCATACCCATCTTGGCGTGGACGTCTGGTTCCTTGTTCACGAACCATGTTTCTTCAGCGATGGATCAGGATCTGGATTCGAGTGATTTGCGGTTGGCATTTTATTGTAACGCCACGAATATGAGCCAGGGTGGTCGAAATTTGACTATGTATCCCCAAGCGCGGTCTCTTTGGCAGATGGTTCGTGCTTCCATGAGTATCCCACCAATATTTCCGCCATTCGCGGTCGAAGGAGAAGGGGACATACTTGTCGACGGCTGCTTCTCTGCCAATGTTCCTGTCTTTCCAGCTCTGTCGATGGGTGCCGAGATTGTTCTGGCATTTGATGTCTCGAACACAGCCGCTTCTCCCCCTCCTCAAACACTGGGTCAATCCGTTTCGGAGTGGCATAATCTAGCTCAGATTGTTTTTCCGTGCACCACGTCGCGAAAGCCGCATAAAAGTTCACCCTATAGTGCAGTGGGAACAGACGGAAATGTTTGGGGCTCATTACAATTACTTGAACTGATCACTTTCTCAACGAACACTCACGAGATCAAGGTTATTCAAAACACTCCGCAATGCCTCTACATGATGCACGATCTAGGAAGGACGGGAACATTCGACATGGAGAAATTTGATGATAGACGCGAGACGGGATATGAAGGAGCCAAAAAATGGTTGCGTGCGTGACTTGAAGAAATCCGGGAAGCTGGACCATCTCGCTCTTCCAGGTATTAAGTATCAAGACGCCTAGCTGACTGCGGCTATTAACTTACCTCGTGGAGAGGGTCAAAAAATCGTCACATAACCTAGAGCTCGGTCCACAGCTTATCTCGGCATTCGACTTTCCCCACACGGCAGAGATAGTTGATGCTAATTATAGAACTGTCAAAGCGAAGATATGATCTCGTCATTGGTCTAGAAAGTTGAGATCTCCCTTTTCTCAGCCATTATGGGGCATGGATTGACCAATTACTGCGCCTCACAATGCTTGTTCATTCCAAGGCCCGAGCGAAAAACCAACAGCCTCACTTTTTCTACCGACATCTCCCTTTCTCAGGTAGTCAACAAATCCTATCGATGTCCTTGGAGTAACCCAACAGACTGGAAGAGCGACCCCTATGCTGTCATTATCAAATGCGTCGTCTGCCCTTTGATACTTGTCAGAGTCGTCCTAAGGGTGGGACATATTGTATCTCACAAACCTGCCGCTGCGGGGAAACGAAGGATCGCAAGCCAAACATATTCATTGGCCGGTTAGCACCAACAAACCAGGTGAGCTCGAGCCAAGAGGCCACGCCATGTCCAGTACCAACGGATTCACACGTGGCATGGTTTCAAATGCAATGCATGACAAAGCATGACTAACCTCAAATGAACAGATATAGCAATTGCGGTTGTCTATAGCCGCAGATGCGGAAGAAGGCGATGCGCTCAACGCATCGCGTTCTAGTCACTGCACCCATCCCAAGTCGTGTGCCGCCAGAAGTTGTTCTGGCGCATATTCAGACCTTTACGCCTCTATTAAAGCATAATGCGGTATTTACCAGTTTCTCCGAGATCCCGCCCGACACGGCGCGCGTCCATAGCGAGCCGTTCTTTGGTCCACCAAACAGCAGCGTCCGAAGTTTTCTATGCTTTCAACGCTTGGAGCTTGTCGCGGGTCTTACGCAGGATGAAACTTGGCCGATCACGTTTCTCAAAATACATAACGGTATTCGAGCGCGTGTTGACGCAAGGGCTAGCGTGACAGTTTGGATCGAGTGCCTTGTTAGACAGGCGCAGGATCCGGGCACGCCGAGTAGTAACGGCACCTTGACAGAGGAGTGGGAATTGTTTGAGGAGGTTGTGGTTGAGTCGCATAGTCTGCTTATGCCGTTTGTTTCGCGAATGACGGATCTGGCGCATCAGGGGATTTGTCAGAGGATTATGGATGATATTATCGAAAGCCGTTTCAGTGGGAAGGCTTAAGAAGCGTTACTTATACATTGCTTATAGTTTATCTAATAAGACCAGTCGCTTGGTCAAACAGGCTACTGCAACTCTATGTTCACTTGCAGCGCAGAGGAGTGCATCAAAATAATATGACCCTGAACTCTTAATCACGAATAAAGACATTTATAGTATGTGCTCTACACCTTATGGAGTGTTTACCTTGCTGGAGAACGGTACGTGTGGCGGGAAAGATTGATACAGTCAGAAAAAGTCGATCAAAGGAACGACATAGCTTTTCGAGTCTTTCATCATTATAACTGCCAGCGCGTATCTATCAGGGTCTGTCGAGAAGCTTGACATAGTCAGTGGCGTTCTGCACAGTGCGCTCCAAGGACATCATTATATCACTCTGCGGTCCGCATTGATTTCGTCAGGCATCACGCTCGGTGTATAGACGTGAGACAGCTATCACTATAATTAGTAGGCGAAAATTCGATACGGAAGTATGAAGTATCTGGACTACATTGCTCCTTAGTTTGTCGCATGTTTGCCAACTCCCCATAGACTCGTGGTCGCCTGAACTTGTCAAGCTCTACCCAAGCAATAATGTATAGCAATGATCTGCTGAAAAAAAGAAAAAGGTAGAAGGTTCAAGCAAAGCCCGGCCCATCGTTAGCCCTATACTCAATCAAGCACACCTTTCCAGGTGAAATCTTCAAATAGTTCAACATAAGTCCCTACAGTACAACCGATAGGCAAACCTTTGCAGCAAGTTCAGCTTTGAAAGCCTGGGTATATCAAAGCTTAGGATCATAACCACTCGATGGGATCTTCATCACCGGAATCGTCAAAGTCGATGTGGATATGAATTCCCGTCAAGATAAGTTCAGGCCTGGCTGAAACAGCTCTGTGACGGTCTCTGCTATCACTGAGGTTTCTGCGTGCTGCCTCATCTAATGCGCATTAGCATGGAGACACAAGACTATTGTTTTGTGGCTGTGCTCTCTGGTAGCACCGTCTCCTACATCCTTTTCTGCGGCAATTCTTTTTCGGTCACTAAACGTTCTGTGAATCGTTAATTGGAATGAGCTGTCTTTACGCCTTTAAGTTTGTGAGGTTCTTGATATCACAGACGGTCTTGTAATACAATCGGGACATTTCACTCAGAGACCGGGTCACCGAACAGGGTGAGGGGTATTA
This sequence comes from Fusarium nelsonii, assembly GCA_014898925.1. Lineage (NCBI taxonomy): Eukaryota > Fungi > Ascomycota > Sordariomycetes > Hypocreales > Nectriaceae > Fusarium > Fusarium nelsonii. Next base: position 58,726 of record JAAVUC010000096.1, on the reverse strand, counting down.
CGGCTTAGATGTCGCATAAGTACATTTCCTAGTCGAGGGACCAGACTTACAACTTCAGATAGCTGCGGAACATTCCCACTTTCAAATATCTGGGTTAAATATTATTCCGTGGTGAAGGGGAAACGAGGCACAGGACATATTTGAGTTCAAGGTAATACTCGGATTTTAAAACCGGCCTTTACAGTACCACGGTACGCTACCTGGACTCTTTGACGCCATCCATCGTCTCACACATGCGCGAGCCTGTTGCGCAACATTCGCCTATATGCGCTGCAGCCCCACAAGGCAATACTTTGCCTTGCATCGGCTAAGGCCTCATTATGTCCTGAGCCACAATCAAGCATCAAATTGACATTCTCATCGCGGTGACAAGGGGATTATTGGCCATCGGTTACGCATGATGACCGATCGGTCAAAATCAAGTCTATTTTTTTGAATTGTGTACATCGTCAAGGTACATCGGTAGTTGAATGGTAGACAAATGACACAAACCCCGAAGGGATCTCAGTCAATAGGTAGGACACCAGATTAATCATATATGAGAAGGGATATCATGCCTGTAATCTTACTGCATTAATGTTTTCACAAATAAATAGGCATCATATGCCATTTGTAGGCATAAGGCTGACAGTAGCCTGGAATAACACTCCTCGCCACTTAACTTTACACATACTTTTACATCCGTTATTAGACCTTCTAAAACCTTGCTTTACTATTCAGTCAAGGTCAGCCGATAAAATGCTAGGTACGTAGCACAACATTACCCTTGTTATTGTTGGGGTTAAAAATGATAGCATGCCTGCATGCTATCCGTACTGTGCATCGGTGGGGGATTGGACAAGATGGTTGGACAAGATGCTGTTCGTACTGTACATTGATGGGAGGGTTGGACGAAAGAAACCTTGCCTACTGTTACCCGACGTCACCGCACCTAAGCCGGGATGCCGGTAACGTGTCACAGGATGGGGTTGAGTAGCATATCACTACTCACTATTGGAGTAAAAGGATTAGGATATGCTGGGTAGGTTTGTCTCATCAGCAGTGATTGGTTATACCACACCGCTCACCTGTCCTTTTATCGAACGCGAAAAAAGCCACCGGATCTTATGTTAAACGTCTAGCAACGGGTGCCGGGCAAGTCCCGTTGTCCTGCGCAACCGGAATGCAATGCAAGTAAAGACGCCACTGTGCCTATCTTCCGTAGCACATCTGCCATACCGTTCACTACATGTTTGATTACAGACGCCACCGAATGTGAGTTGCTAAAATTGGGTGGTAAGTACCATATTCCTGGTCAGACTGGAATGCAATTTAATTCACGGCGGCAATTAAGATAGTCTCCAATTTGTGATTCTGAAGTGCCAGAAGACAATCCTGACGACGCCAATGCGCCCGCTCTTTCTGGCAACGACTTTTATTCTGTGAGCAGTATAGAGACAAAGTACATAACCCCCGATTAAAGGGTAGGGTCGAATTCATTGATTTCCACTACCAACTTCATGCTTTCCGCTCAAGCGACGTGACCACCCCTTTGAAGTACATGTAAAACATTGGCGGAAGAACACACATGTGTTCAGACTACCGTATCAATTCATGAAATCAACTCATGAAATTAAGTAGCGCCTATGGATACCACTAGTGATATTCTGGAGCTACAAACCAATTGTAGCCATTTGACGACGTATGTCTCGTGCTGACACTTGGCTGTTTAAGTGGGCCTTCTGCCGACTGCAGTAGCTTTATGTCTAATAACTAACCGATAAGCCGATTAAACTGGGGTGAATAAGCAGGTGGGTAATAAAATAACCCGGACATGAAATGCTGCTGATATACGCCAGTAGAGTCCGGATTGTTTTGCGACCCACCTGATAGGGAATAATTCTTCACTGACAAAAATTCAGGGGTTGAAGTGTATGTAAGTCGGCCAAATTGAGTTCTCCTTGGGATCCACAGGCACTAGTTAGTATGACCGGTGCCTTGGGGGGCTTGGGGAGGGGAAAATGAAATGAAACACGAGGGAAAAATGTGGTGGAACGCAGTCTCGTGTATTTCCCCCCCCGAGGCACTGGTCTATAACATAAATAAGGCCTATGTAGACCTTCCCACATCAACCTCTCCAGAGTTTCCTGTCCTACATCTTGCTTTCAATTTGGATCGTCAATGGCCATCTATTTATAAGACTGATCGAAATCGTACCCTTTTTGCCATGAACTTCCTGCCTGTCACCACCGTCATCAGTTACTATGCTTTTGTTATGCTTGAACACCCTTACATCCTCAGAGACGAAGCACCTCCAAATGGCGTGGTCGAGAAACGCACCACTATCACACGTTCTTTCCACATTGAACATCGTTTAGAGCCGCACGTTCATAAGAATATTGATGATTCCGATAACACCGGAATTCGACACCATGTGGGCGCGATACAGTCCAAGAAGACTGTTAGTGCCACAGTATGCTGACTTCTTGCCAGGCACCAAAAAAGAAACGACTAGTCTATATCTGGTCTTGCTGTCGTTGTCCAACCTTAGGCATGAGAGTATCTGTCCCCAACTGCCCAGGATGTGGCACGCCTCGATGCCCCTACTGCCATGTTGAAAAGAAGACCGTTAGGGAATGACGGCGTGTGATGAGACTTTCGCAGCAGATCCGACTGTACAAGATTGAGATTCAAGATAGATACTGAGATCTTCTATTTGTGCCGGATCAGGAATTAATGAGCTTATTAGCTTGGAAGCAGAACTGGTAATCAAAGTATTAGGTATGGCGAATAATACATATGGCTTCTGGAGGACTTTTCGCTCTGCAATTCCCTCCACATGAGACCTCGAGGCTTCTTTCGAATACAGATCATAGCAACAAGTATAATAACAAGTAAATAGGGTTACTTAGCATACTTGTATTGGCAGTGCAATCGCAACATAGTCGATGCCTTGGTAGGTAACACTCGCAACACATAAACTTACCTAATCAAAAAAGTCTTTAATAAACCTATGACCCATGATGTCAAAGGAACGTGAGCTACATTGTTGGAGTTTAGAGCAAAAGGCCCAGACACCTGTGCACCTAACAATGGAGTATTACTAATGAGCTGAGACACGTAGCGTAAACCATATGCTCGACTAAGCCACATTGTCTTAAATGAATGTAAACGGCGCTTTGGATAGCCGTACTCTTCACGTGATGGTACAAGACAGGGAATGGCTAAGTTAAATTTGAAACAGTGGCTTGCTGGCCCTCGTATTGGAGTAGCGCGTGTGCATGTAGCACGTTGACCGCTACGTGTTCTTGGATCCGCTTGTAACCGTTTGTATGCCATGGGAATGAAGGCTGTCCTTGAAGGGGTAACTATTGGCTACTTTGGAAGCAGATCATGACATTCAGACTAAAAGGTGCTATTGTTTGTAGTAAGTGATAAGTGCGATAGGCACGATCGCATCGTCTCGATATACGACAGCCTCTGGAAGCATCGCCAAACCCCCCTCACTTGCCAAAACAGCCTCGACCTAAGCAGCGAGTCAGTACGTCAATAGTTTATTTAACGAGGAACACCTTGTGACTCACAGAATCATATCCTTGGTCAGGTGCAGTCCGATCTTGACACGGTAACCTCACTCGTTGGACTCTCCCAGGGACGTATTTGCAAAGTAATATCGCCTTCAGCTGACATCCGGTTCCTCTATTTGTCGAAAATATGTCTGCTTCTTTTGTTCAAACAGTCAGTAGCCAGCTCTCCTTGCAGGGTGTAGCTTACTCAAAGACGATGTTGTTGTATATATCCCCCGTCCAAACATCCCGGGGGCTGTACACGTGACCAGTCAGCCAAAATAAAAACAATGAGGAATGGCATCTTACCTGCCAATCTGACTTTGAAAGATGTCTCAATAATTCCACAATTTCCACAATTTCTTTGCTTACACGAGAAAAGTCGGGGAATCCTTGTTCCATTGGGTCCTTCGCCAATATGGCAAAGACGACTTGATCCGTGGAAGCCGTAGCGCCATTGACCGTCGCGTCTGCGTCTATATGCGTCAAAGCGTTGACCACGGTGTGTTTGTCGAAGCTCCCTGTTGTTGACGCGATATATGTTTTCTACTGAGGGAGCTGGGCCGTTGATGAGATCCCATTGATGACGGAACAAGTCTGCAACTGATATTCTGTTAGTCACTTGGTGCTCGATATTCATTTAATGTATCCTCGACTTACTTTCTACATATTTATCATCCGATAGACGTAGGCGGTACATTTGTTTGTGGATATAAGTGCTCACTTGGCCGGCTATCTGAACAGGATGAACCAACCGGCGGCATGCTTATTATGTTGGAGCAAAGAGGCCCACTGAATCGAGTAACTGTAAATATGTATGTACTTTCGCTTGATCGAGCTGTCTAGGGACGAGTCTTTGCCGAGCTTATAGATATACGTTGAGGTTTCCCTTATCACCTAAGGATTGTTGGAAAAGCGATGATGGAGTTGAGGAGATGGATAAGGAAGAGTAGATATTTATTGTTATGGCTGGAGGCCACGGTCGACTATTTATACGAGCCTGATAACTATAAAGCAGAGACGAAACCTTTGGTTTGCTTCTTAGGTTGTCTTGATTGGCGAAGGGTCGGCAGGTGACTTAGAACTTACCAAGTAAAGGATACCAGCATCAGCACACTGAGGCGAGGGTCATCAGAAGTACTCGCAGTCTCATAGGACATCAACGGAGGTAGATTGAAAGTGATTAAAAGTGATTAAACAAGAAAAAAACGGCAGTGCTCACTTGCACGTATTCAGTATCATGAGCTGACAATAGTATCTCCTGCGTCGCTTGTCTTGTTGACAAACATGAACACAAATATTATCCACGCATCCCTTCGCACCGCCACTTTCAAACATCCCATGCCGGTCTTCATTCATTTATTCCTTGCCTGCCATGTCATTGTATCGTCCCAAAACCAATCATCATCAAGCCATCATCATTCCAACACCCGCTACAATACCCACGGCTACACCAAACATGCTGACAACACTCCCTCTCTGGATGCCCGAAGCAGCGCTCTCATCATCTTCTTTTCCATCACTTCCCTTCGCATCGTCTCCCTTCCCGCTCTCCTCAGCCTTGCCATCCACGTCCTCCTTCTTATAAACCAGAGTGACAGCGGGCATCCAAGTCGCGTATGCAAAGTCCTCGAGCGTCTCATCGCCCCATGAAGCGATAACTCTAGTCGTCGTGGTGAGACCAGTGGTCAGAGGAGCTAACGAAAGCACCCCGTTCGTATACGTCACGCCGTCTAAATCTGTGACGGTATATTGATTGTCGCTGTCCGTGGCATATACCATGCAGTACTTTGGCAACGGGTCATTGCTTTTGGTGGGTTCCAGTGGACCGATCGAAGACTTGCAGAATCCATGAATGTCTCCTGCGTAGCCGCTATAGATTTGAGTCAGTACTCATTAGCAATGGGAGAGCTGCTGACCTACCTAGGACAACAATAGGCAAGAGTCTCGGACTTATCAAGCACATTCGCCCAAAAGTCTGTAGCCTGAAGTGGCGTTGGTCTATCGAATGCCTCAGAAACCCAAGTGGCCGACATCGTCAAGGCACCGGAGACGTCAATTTCGCCACTCTTGCTACCATGTTTCAACGTTCCCACGGTCTCCCATCCTTTGGGACATGCAATACCTGGTGAGAAATACTGATACATTCCTTGATAACCCTTAGTTATCCGTTCGCCAGCCGAATACCACTGTTTCCCGCTGGGATAGCAATCGCCGAAGGGCTTTGCACTGCAAGATGAAGCCATCACATAATTGAGATAGGGAGATGTCGCGTTTGCGTAGAGTATGTGATCATTATTGCTGGTTGCGCATGATGAGGGCGCTGTGTAGGTAGTTGTTAGCGGACCCAGGTTATGGGCGCTATAACCGAAGAATTCTGTTGCGGTAGGCATTTTGATGAATAGCTGGACCAAAGCAGGAACGTAGGGAATCCTTCAGTGAGATGCTGACGGTCTTTTTATGAAACATCCTCGGCTAAAGTCTTGTATTCAGCCTTGTGAATCGCCTAGTGCGATGATGCAGGGGTGGTCGCGGCAGGGATGGCTAGATACATACCATCTCGCAACAGGCAAAGTTCATAACAACCAGTTGTAGCACCGTTCGTGTGACGGTTAGGTACATGTTGAACGCTCTTCTCGTTGTCTGCAAATCAAGACTCTTGAAACTCTGGGCCGCCATCAAACCAGCCCACGATATCGATGGAGCCATGAGGAGTGAGCCAGCGGGTAGCCGAATGGTAAACAAAATAAACAGGCGGGAGCATCAGGGTCGCGGCGCCAAAGGTTGATGCCCTCGCACGAGCGTTTTTGGTGGAAGGAATGGGGCACAGCGGCGCGGAACAGCCCAAACACGCGCTAAAGCACGCTAAAGCAGGAGCCAATTCCCATCATTGGCAGCTCCACTAGAAACATCACATCCATCGCGACAGGGGACCTGTGAATCACATCCACCCTACACCTTCATCACCAAGAAGGGAACTTCACCTCACAGCCCGCCCATAATACACGAAACATACCCTAATTAAACAGACGAAATGTATCCTAATTAATCTAAGCTCTAGAATATTTAGTGTAATATTTTAGACGGCCGACCGCTTATGCACCGCTGTTAGGATCAATCTTGGCTACGAGACAGTTGTTCTCGACCCAGCCACCTTGTGTCGAGCCTTCACATTCGTCCATCGGGATTTTCATATATCCCATACACTCATCAAAGTTCGCCTTCCACAAGCACATCCTCTTGATCTCAAAATAGACCTTGAAATGATAACTATTAGTCGTACCAGGGACCTTCTTGGTATCGAGCTTATCATTAGACCAGTAGTACCCGTTATCCTTGCGGTAATTGACCACATCACGACAGAAGGATTCGGCAATAGCGTTCATAACACTGCGATCAGCCTTTTTTCCGGACTTGAAGCAGTGCTTGACGTTCTGGTTTGGGTCGGGACTCGGCAGAGTTGGCCTAGGAGAGCGTGTCGTGGTGGTGGTCTTTGTGTTAACCCAGGAAGCACATTGCGAGTTGGTCACACAAGCGCCTCCACGAGGGCCGCTACCGGCGTTACATAGAGTGTAAGTGGCAGTAGAGGCACAAGAGCTGCCAGCAGGTGTTGAGATAGATAGCGCGGGAGCGTTGGTGAGAGAAGGGAAACCGGTCGAAGTCGTCTTGTGCGAAGACGAACTCGTCTCGTCTTGAGATGTGGTGGTACCATCGGAAGAAGCCTCTTCAGAGCTGGTCTTAGTAGAGGTGGCGAAAGTAGTCGGTCCTTGCGAGTTGGTTGAAATATCCGAAGAATCCTTAGTGGTTGGAAGATCGGAAGAAGATTCCTCAGAGGTGCCCTTTGTAGTGGTAGCAAAGGTAGTGGACTCTTGAGATGTGGTGGTGTCAGGGAGAGGACGTTTACAAGAGAGGCCAGAATCATCTCCGTCTCTCTTCTCAACCCAGTCCCAAACCCAAGCTGGCTCTGGCACAGCGAACTGGCGTTCTTTTATATAGTCGAACCTTGTCTTCCAGCTTGCCAGCTTGCTCGCCCATTCATCAGCATTCGCGACTTGGATGTTAGGAGCCTCGATAAAGTCCGACTCCAATCTCTTAATGATATTAGTCTTGGCAATTCCAACCTCGTTGTTGATGGACCAAGTGTCTTTCCCATTAAACCGGGTCTCCATGAACTTCTTGTATGAGTCAGCAAACGACCAGAGACCGTTTTTCACCACAGGGTCATTCATGCAGCCCTTGGCTTCGTTATCGATATCCATGCTTTTTGCTTTAGTCAGAAAGTGAGTTGTATTCAAGAAAACAAGATGAACTTACAGTCTCGCGTAGATTCGCGTATTCTGCCTGACCATGGCATCGATGGCCTCAGGGGCGCTGAACATCTCAACGCCAATCGCCATCCTTTCGAGCCAGTCAACCTTGTCTTCGAACCATGTGGACGCATCGCTCTCTGCCGTATTAGGTTTGACAGGGGTTCCGCCCAACTTTTTACCTCGCTCCTTAATCACAGTTGGAGAGGCAACCTTTCCCTATAGAACGTTGGGTGTTAGTATGAGTAATGTTGTTTCCTGAGAGTTATCCTACTTTTGCATCACCGTTGGTCCACTGATCCATACCGAGGAAGTCTTCGAAATATTGGTACTCCTTTGGCATGACAGGGTCTTCGTCGTTGTATGTCCATCCAGGAAATGCATCGAATACCCCCTGAAGAAGTGTCTTGCCGTTCCTGGTAACCCCGCCATAAGCCTGCAAGTCTTGGCAGTTGATATGAGTTCGAGGGGGACCAGAAGTCGCGCCCTTAACAGATCGACCATTCTTGTTGATTATCGCTTTGAAGTAGTCGAGAAGCATACTCTTCTCGTAGACATGGTCAATCGAAGGATTAGTCTTAGAAAGGGGTGCGCTGCGACGCAGGAATTCAGCCGCGTCTATGCCACTTCTTAGCACAGGCGAACACTGGGCGTTTATCGTCGTCTGCCACCATCTCTTGATGCCTTTAAGAGGTGAATCCTTGATATCAATCTCTGCGTCATTCTTCAGCATAAATCCTCCTCCAGGATACAGTGGGAATCTGGGTGGGATAGGCAAGTCAGGACACTGTGGAATGCCTTTGTCACCCGGCTCTCTTTTGTGAAGATCGGGACCGCGTTCCTCCAAGTCGTCGGGGTCGGCTTCCGCTCCGGCTCCGGCTCCGACTCCTGCTTCCGCCTCGAGCCTGCGGTTACAGATACTGCATGAGCTGTCCCCTGAAGGACCACATGCAGCGGCAGATGAAGTGGAAGTCGTTCCAGTGGCCGAGCATCCAGTAGCAGTTGTGGTGGTACAAGATGTTGAACATTCTGGCGAGAGAGTGGCACCAGCAGCGCCAGTGTAAGTTGTACAAGCAACAAAACAGTCTGTGACAGTCGCTCTATCGGTGCAAGCAGTGGAAGAAGGCTCCTCATCATCCTCATCATCCTCTTCCTCATCGTCACCGTCGTCATCGCCGTTCTCTCCGTCGGCATTCTCTTCGGATACTGTCGGAGGAGTGTCGCAGGCAGGGGGAATACAGGGGAAAGTGAACTTGGGTAGGCCTGGAAGCTGAAACCAAGTATCGAGAGTCTTTGGAAAATTCCATAGGACGATACCAGAGCCGTGTCCGCCACATTGCCCACAGCCAACCAGCACAGGGACAATAGTCGGCTCAGAAGAGTCACCTGATGTGGTCGTGATCCAAGTATTAGAGGTCCACTCAGGATGATCGCCGACTGTCGTGTGATCAAAGCCCTCGGGAGCCTCTGTAACTGTAACTGTAGGTAGAGGTACGTCTCCACGAGTGGTGGTTTTGGCTGGAACAGGGATTTCAGTGATTTCCGGGCTGTTCACATTTTGTGAGGTCGTGAAAGGAACTTCATTATTTCCATTTGTGGCGGTAGCCGCGGGGGCTGTGGTGACTCCCATCGCAGTAGAGGGTACATCGATGTCTGAAGGCATGTCAACGACTGCATTATCAGAGTTATCAGCCGCAGGCTGACTAGTCATGTCCTCGATAGGTTGAGAATTAGCGGTAGCATCAGATGCAGAGGTGTCCAGGTCAGGGATAGTTGTCTCGTTGGGAGCGTCATCCTGGGTCTGATCGGTGGTATTCAGGATCTGCTCGTCGACTTGGGTGTGGTCAGAGACACTCTGAGAGGGTTCTTCTGGTCCAGTACCCGCCGTCTCGGAAATAAATTGTGAAGAGAAGCCATCACTAGTGGTGGCTACCACTACGGCTGTACTCTCTTTCAGAACACCGGTGCTATCAGACTGTTCTTTGACGAGAGTAGTCGAGTCAACGACGACAGCAGATGTTCCAATAGATGGGACAATGTCAGTTGTTTCCTCCCCGGGGACAACTCCATCGGTAGAAATCTGGATGTTGCCTACAGGACCAGTTGTCTCGTCAGGGAGGTTGGCTGATGTCTCAGTGGTAAACAGAACATCAGCGTTCGATGAAAAAGAGAAAGTATCAAACGTCGCCAATGTGAGAGTCACAGCGGGACGGATGTTCTCAACGAATGTCAGGTCCCTGGCTTGTCTACGAAGACTCCCCAGAGCTCCCGCAGCCCAGAGGACCAAGAGTAACGAGTGCTTCATAGCAATGATAGATTATTTTAGAAAAATAGAGATTGGTAAAGGACTGATTCCTAGGGAAGGCTTTTGTTGCTTCAAGTGAGTGAATGAGTAGTATGTGAAATATGTGCAATATTGCGAGGTTCTTGGTCGAATTTATATAGCAAATGTTCAGAGCAAGAAACGTATTGAACTACCAATGGATATCGGTTACTTCGCGAAATTGCACATCATCAAGCAGTCGTATATTCCGCCTCTGACATGTCGCCAAGGCGCGGATGCTGCAACACAATGGACGGACTTGTCCGCGGAGATTGCATCTCATAAGGCTGAGTCCACTTTGGATTATAGGCTGAGTTAGACATATCAGACTACCGTCGCATCTTAGATAATCACTCAGGGGATCCAGCAACTGAGAGCGCTATTTGAAACATCGGTCCGATGCGTTCAGGGGTCCTTTCTCCACTTTCTCGTCAGCTGCAGACTTAGGTACCTGCGTCAGATCTTGGCCACCGGAGCTCTCTTGTTAATCAAGATTTATTTCTACACTTCTCATTCAGGCACTCATTATCTGGTACCATTACCGTCCGCTTCTACGCTTCAAGACAAGCCATGGGCGTCAATCCCGAGTATGTCTACTGCACTCTCTGCGGCATGTACCTCCAAGGCGACGCAATCGTCTATTCTGGCCCCCACTGGCCGAAACTTGAAGACGCGTCTTCTTTAAAAGTCTCTGACAACGATATCACCCGTCATGAAGCCCAGGCACAAAGTTACTACGGTCATATAGAGCTTTCCAATGGTGAAGTATTATCGCCACCTGAGGCATGTGACATTGATCCTCAAAATGGACATCTTCCAAATGGCAGCCCGACAGCAAAGTTATACATTGGTTTGCATCCGGCCTGTGAGGATATCGCCACCCGCTTTATGAAGAATCCATCCAATGCTGCAATTCATTCGACTGGAGGTCTCTGGGTAGCTCTAGAGCGTCGCTGTTCTAGCTATCTCCGCCGGGCATTAAAGCAGCGACCTTTGGGAAGAGACAGCAATTTTCTTCCTCCCATTTCCGATAAAGTGACTGGAAACCCCAGCTTCAGTGGTTATTACGTCCCCTTTGACTGTCTTGTACAATGGGGCGATGATTGGGCAGGATGGGTGAGTTTAGCCTCCATGTAGTCTGACCTTGGAGACATATTAACAGGATCTCAACAGTGGGACGAGGATCCAATTGAAATTCCTGATTTGACCACCGAAATAATCTCCAACCTCGAGAGAGCACAGCATTCCTCCAAGTCACAGATCAGAGACTTTATAGAGCTATCACCAGCCGAAATCAAGAACCACATCTGCAGCTTCGTCCAAGGTGGGGAGTTCTCGCCCAAGTCTACGTATCTCATGCCCCAATCTCTATGGGCCGAAGTCTTCTTTCAGATACCGTTTCTTTGGGACCTCGACATGGAAGCCATATACGCCAAGACCGGGTCGAACGAAGATGACCTTGAGAAGTGGAATTGGGAGAAGCTCACAAGACAGGTCATGACCCGTGTGCAGTCGCCTGCCTCTGATGCGTCGAGTGATAACGATGAGAGTGTGTGGGACTATTCCAAGGCTGGGCTTAATACTCCGGCAGGACTCACTAATCGCCGGCGAATTTGGCAGATTCTGCACGACATGTGACCTTACATATTAATCATAACTGCAATATCCATCGTCCCACCTGTCCGATGATCGCTAAAGTTGAGAATGTGTTAGAAACCCGCCTTAAATGTGACACATTTGACATGTCGACCCATGTTATTGTTTGAACTTTATAGCAATATCTGCGACCCATAATGAGATACTCTCTCATCTGATCGTTCTCGGCAAAGCCGCATCCCAGGCCTTTATGGGCGTTTCTGCCGAAAGCCTTAAACAAGAGGCATTCTCTGGAGAGTTCGTCATTACTATGAAAAATATTGGGAACACAATTATCAAAGTTCTTACGACCATCATCAGAACCATCACGCCTAGCGTCAATATGGCTGTCCGTTCGGCCGAGACCAACATCGGAGAGCCTGGGCATGGTAAGCCTACCCAGACGAACCGTTTCAATAACCCCATGATACTAGTGGCCAAGTTATCTAAGAACATCAAATAAGTGCCTGTGGCGGATAGCCCTTTCCTCAGCCCTTCGTACTTCCGGAACAGCCACTCGCATGGGGACAACAGCGCAACTACCTGTGCTGATGTCGGTGAGGTAGGAAATCTGACTTATCAGGAAGACTATGGAAGTTAAATGTACAAAGGTGCTAGAGTAGCCTTGTCTCCTAACGGGGATGGCCTTGCTTTCCTTCCATCATGGGGGTAATGACGGCAGTCCTGAACATTCTTCGCAAGGCAAGAATCATCTTTCCTGTCAGATTGCATTTCTAGCCAACCTTTTGGAAATACACTTCCGCCCGCCCGGACTATCGAGTCCCGAGGAGGCCAATCGTTTGCGTTCTGCAAACTGAGATTTGCCTCTTACTGAGTCAATTTTGCTTTTCGGAAATGAGGAAATTGTTTGGAAGTCTCGGTAATAGTTGTGACAGTACCCGAATTCTTTTTTGCCCCTTTTCATTTTTCCTTCTTAAGTTATGCTGCTATTACTCTTTTACACTGACGGCATATGTCCAGTCATCACAGTCACCGTCTGGTACGCCAAGCTACTTTCTTTATGTATGTATGCTTATCTTATAGAGGATCAAGGGTATTAGAGTAAAATAGTAGCCCAAGACCATACACCTATCCGGTACAAGACTTTCTCTCCCTATGGGATGATTTTAACAAGTAAATAGAGTAAGCTCATGTGTTACTGGATAAAACCAACTTCTAAGTAGAACGTTCGTAATATTGGAAGTAGTAGGATCTGAATGCGAAGCCTTCGCTGTTATGTCCGCAGGGCAGTGCTGTAGTAGTTTATGAAATCAGAAAGCACCATGCACCATTGCACATAGACATAGGACTACCTAATATCTAAGCTAACCTAACGAAGCATCTGCTCTCTAGCAACCTGATCATCCGTATAGCTATCCTTTACCTTCTCAATATACTTGTCAAACTTTCTGGAAATCTTGATAACATGCTCCAAGTGCTTATAGGTCATGCCCTCCTTCTTGAACTTGGCCAGTTGCCTTGCTGTTGTGATGGCATTGCGAATCTGTCGTCCGTTCATCTGCTCTTCTGCTAGATCCGCCAAATGCCGCTCAATATCGTCAAAGTCAATCCCCAGGTTCTCTTCATACTTGCGTTTCCTCTCTGTGATAGGTTCCACAGTCAAATTCTCCTTCTCGAGACTGTTGAGTCGGTTGAGAAAGTTTGTCCAAATAGTACGTCGCTGTGACTTGGTCAAGCTCTCATAATGAAGAGAGAGCTGGATGCGAGACTTGAAAGCTTCGTCAAAAGTGCCGACGCGATTAGAAGTAAGGATCAGGATTCCTTCATAGTACTCAAGAACCCGTAGAAATACAGAAACGAGAGCATTACGCTCGAGATCTGTAAGGGTCCGCTGTTCCAGAAAAACGTCGGCCTCATCGAGCAAGACCACACAACCCCAGATTTTACCCAAGTGTAAGACTGATTCAAGGTACTTCTCGACTTCCTCCGGCTTAGTACCGATGTCACCACACGTTACTCGAAAGAGAGGTTTCTCGGCTAGTTCGGCAACACTTTCGGCTGTGAAGGTCTTACCCGTGCCTGGTCCACCGTGTAACAGTATAATGAGCCCATTTCCCTTGCCTTGAATGAGATCTGTAGTTTGATCTGTCTCCAACTTGCTTGTGACCAGTGCTTGTATTATGTCCTTGATTTCTTCGTCGATAACCAGATGTTTGAAAGCTTGTTTATTCCAATAAACTTCTTGTATCGAATCAATTTTCAGATCCTCTTGGTACGCAGTCAGCATGTCATCCTTTGAATTTTGAGGAGACGACATAAATCTCCACTTACGCCACTTCTTCTGTCGAAGGTTATATCCGACGATGGTGCTGGGAAAGACGAACAACTCAGCACCTTTAGGTGGCTCGTCGCAATCCGCGAGGGCCGTCTCCATCTCCTTACGGTTTGGGTTTGTCAGGAATGGATAAGCCATCCTGAACTTGTGCGAGTCCGAGTGGAGTTGCTTGTAAGTGTTGAAATCGATCATGTATCGTTCCCCTTCCTAGAGAATAAATGTTAGTATTATTTGCATGATTGGCACGTCTTGGCGCTCACACTAGAGAAGTCATTCTCGTTTATGTCCTTATACGAAATCAGGTTCCTCTTCCTACAGGCCCACATAACCCGCCCTCGACGATCGAGTTTCGATCGGAATTCGTCATTTCCGAAGCGTAGAGGTAAGACGTTCAGTTTCGATATGCTCACGTCCGGGTTGTCGTCATCAAACTCTAACACGACAGCAAGCATGGTAGTATGCTTGTAGAACTTGCCGTCGTAACCGTAAGACCAACCATTGATAGGCCATCGTGAAGAGACCTTTCGACGGCCATTGGGATGAGACGCCGGGGTGTAGCTGGAGAATCCTCGACTCAACCATGAATCGGCGATATGACCATGAACCCCTTTGTCATCCTTTGATACCAGAACCTCGCCAGGCCTTATGAAGAACGGCATCGTCAACTCGCATACGAAGCCCGCGGCGAATTTCGCCTCAGCTCCAGCGTGCATCTCGCTATAATTATCGTCAATCCATTGTGTCAGCAGCAGCATCTGCTTCTTGTGTGTTTCAGTCATGTCTTGCAGATTGGTCGAGTCTCGATAGCAGTACCAGAACAAAAAAGGTGAGTTTATAGGATCACTGGACTTCCATGCAGGAAACTTATCCCCGAAAGTCGGATGAAGGCTAACAAAGGCATCTAGCGCAGCAATCATCTGTTCTGATAGTGGTTGGACGACCTCTCTGGCAGGCTTGGGAAAGGGCATTGCTGATCCCTCTTCTATAGCTTTGCGAACATCTTTGGCTTGGAATGACGGGTCGTAGTGCTTATAAATGACAAAGGCAGCATCAGGTCTGTGCTTGAGATATTCCGACTCATTAGCCAGGGGCGAGTTTCCTCTGAAGCAGGGCGATTGACCTTGCTTCGGTGCCCAGGAGGGCTCCGCTAAATATGTCGTTTCGTCGCCCTGTATCATGTGTAATACAAGCCACGTAGTTGATTTTAAGGTACTCTGTATCTTGCGGAGTCTCTCAATCTCCTGTTGAAGTTGAGCAATTTGGACATGATTCTCGGGAGCTTCACTAGAGGTAGGCTCCTTGCCATTGACAACCGTTTGATCCATGTCGACAACAGCTTTAGTCAATGTTGTCTGCTTCTGCGAGGAGCCTCCACCAGCGACATTAGCGATGAAAGCGACTTGCTCTTGTCTCGCCATCATGAGTCGTTTCTTATTTTGCATTTCCAACAGCATAAGTTGCATCTGATAGTCTTGGAGTGCATGCCCAGAAGATGATTTGAATGTGAACGGACCCTCGCTAGTCTGTTGCTTGTATTCTGATAGATCATCCACTGCCTCCAAGTCTTGCTCTCGAAAAAGTGCAGCAAGCTTTTCTCTCTCACAAGAACTTGCATGCGTTTGGTCTCTTGAGATGGTGAGATGACGAAGGAACTCCCAAGCAGGCTCGGTGTCAAAAAGGTGGACCGAATCTTCGGAATCAGCGTGATCGGATGTGATTTCCCGATGATCTCCTTTTTCCTTGTCCTCGTCCTTGATTTCTGAATCATTTACCGATGTATCGTACTTGGGGCTGAGTGATTCACTTTCAATATCGATGTCACTGTGAATATCGTCAATATCGCTATTGTCGGTATCGTTGCTGTCCTCGTATTGTTGAGGATTGTCGTCATCGGTATCGCCAATGTCCCCAACGGCCTCCTCGTCAGATACACGACTTTCCTTATCGGAATCGCATTCAGACTCGGCAGCGTTCCGTCCCTTGTCGTCGTCCCTCAATATCCTTTCCCAGGCAGGTCTCTTGCCCAGCTCAGCTCTATCGTCCGGGTCAAGTCCTGAAATAAGCGACCAGCGAGACTGTGACTCGTTTTGCTCCTCAATTGTCAGACCTGGGGTCCAGGAGCCCAGTCCGATCAATCGCTGCGGAGACCTGTCTTCCCTTTCCGGGTGAATGTTGACAGATAGCGTCGCTACCGCCGAGGCTTCCCAGCGGTAAGCGAGCTGTGGAGACGAATATGGCAAATAAGATGAGAATGAGAAATGGCGAGAGTTGCACTTTGTGAATGCGAAAATCACGTCGACATGATAATAAATAAGTTGAGAGGAGTGGAGTGACTCGTCCGGAAGGCTTAGGGCAGGCAATATCTGCACGGGGGCATTGCGATTGCAGGTGCGCAGGGGTGCCCTTACCGCCAGCCATTCTGTCTGTAGCCTAATTCCAGTATGACAATATGATCCTGGGATATCTAATTGGTTCGAATATACCTGTCCTTTCGAGGCCCATAGCGCAAGACCCCGGTCGGACACGTAAGTTAGCCAATGAGGAAACAGAAGTCGGTCTCCAATGTGAGACAAGTAACTCAGCCGCAATGCAGTACTACCCAAGACCCCCAGGCCCCAAGGCAATCAAGGCGAACCATCACCATAGCTGCGCCAAGGCTCTGCCAGTCAGGGAGGGAAATAGCCTCAGTCAACGATGCTGCAGAGCTCTCAAGACAAATCTCCTCAAAATCATGGATCATTCTACATCGGACTATCTCAGCACCTGGTACTCATCCAACGAATATGGCAAAGACGCCAAGGAGTCGTAAGCTCACTTCAAAGGACGGCCACCTTCCCTACCTCACTGACTCAAGTAGGACATTTGTATTTCCCACCGCTCAGCAAGCCTTTTGGGAAGGAGTTAGTAAGTTCACTTCAGATCTCACTAAAGACTTCCAAAAGGTCGAACTCTCAAGAGGTTTCTCTAGCATACAAGAGATTCAGACCTTGGCCAATGAATCGTTTATCAGATACTCTGACGAGAAGCGCTTTCCGAAAGCAAAGAAGTGGCTTCAAAGAATAACATCCAAGATCCACCATTATGGCAACGTTATAGATGTCTTTGTCCAGCATAATCCCGAGTATGTCGCTCTTGTCTGGGGGGCTATGAAGCTAGTCCTAGTAGTAAGCTCAAGATCATTTGGCGATGGTAATCAGAGACCCGCTGACGATACAAAGTCTGCTCAAAATCATGAGGCCACGATATCTTTGATATCAAAAGCCCTGTCACAAATCGCAGACTCTCTACCCCGTGTTGAGCTCGCCACAGTTCTATATCCAACAGACCGCATACGGCAAGCTGTTAGCAACTTGTACGCCAATCTAGTCAGGTTCTTCATCCGAGCTCACGAATGGTGTCAAGGAGGTTCACTGCGACGTCTTCTCCACAGCATCACTCGGCCTCCAGAGCTCAGATATAAAGACCTTCTCGAAGATATCGCAGCAAACTCTCGAGAGGTCGACCAGCTGGCTGCTACAAGCGCAAGAGTTGAGATACGAGATATCAGTCTCAAACTGAACTCGATTGTGTCAAAATTGGACCAGTTTCAATCATCACAGTCAAACGCTATATCACATACAAACCAAACCATAGTCGCCAGGCTCGACTCTTTCCAGGCTTTGCACTCTAGTGCACTATTAGACACGAATCACCGCCTTTCAGATCTCCAATTCTCCCAGATCATGTCCCACATCTCGGACGGGAAGCTCGGTGATCCTCTAGAAGCTTTCCGGTATAACGTGTCAGTACAAATACGACACGAGCGCGTGAGAGTATGCGAGACAGCAAATGAGTTTTGGCAGTCACCAAAGTTGCAGGTGTGGTCTACTGCGCCAGAGTCAAGAGTGGCTATCGTCAAAGGTGGTTTACATGCCCGACATGCTTCAAGGAAATTCTGCGTCAACATCATTCAACAACTACAGTCAAAGAATATCCCTGTTGTATGGGCATTACGTGGGCCACAGAACGATGCTGATCAGGGAAGAGCTTCGAGCACCGACTTATTCAAGCATCTTATTCTACAAGCCTTCAAAATATCTCCAGGCTCTACAACTGAGAACGCGATGTCTCTCCAATGCGCACAATTTCACAGGGCCAACGTCGAGCACGATTGGCTCCAGCTTCTCGGCTCTGCACTACTGCAGGCACGAAGCCAGGTATACTTGATTATTGATTTGGCTGTCATAGACCACAATCTGCTACCCGCAGAAGGCTTTTCGTGGTTTACTGCATTTCAACAATTATTTGCTGAGATGGTCAAAAGGTCACCTGGGCTTCAGGTCAAGGTGTTGCTTATTGGTAATAGCGTCAGCTTCGGAGCTTCGAAAGCCGATACTGTACCATCTGACATTGTGATACCTATCAGGGTGACGCAGACACCCGTACGGAGGCGGAGAAAGATGGGACCGCGTGTGGAGGCTTATCAGAGGAAAGGATATCCGCGGTTTTAGGCCGAGTAGATGTATCGATGCTACAAGCCAGTGTATGCCGTTAATCATGTTTGCGATCTGATGTACGAGTGACGGCAAACACACTGGTACCTGTTTATGGGATATGCAATGTCTTGAACTTGATGTTCATCATGACACTGCACTGCAGGAATCGAACCATCACGTCTTTCACAAGCCCAGCGCTAACATATCATCAAGTGAGACGGACAAAGCCAAGTGAAATTGAAAGCTAAAAGGTTTCTAAAAGGAGTGGAAGAATAGGTACAAGAAGATAGTTCCAAGTAAGCCAAACTGTGCTGGAGCAGCACCTGAAGGAGCGTAGTCTGGAGAGAATAACATATGGTTGTAACAAGGAACGTCCAAGCCATCAGAAAGATGATCTACCCCAAATTCCGCACATATCTAGCATCCACTCTTGCACTGGCACTTCCAGCTCTTGTAATGAGGCTTCTTGCCACCCTTGGCCAAGAAAGCCTGCTCACCTTCAAGGCTGACAAAGCTACCCGAACAATTCGGTCCAGTCCAGACCTTGCAGTCGAAGCAGCCGACGAGCGACTTGGTGTCGTCAGACCAGACGTTGAAAGACTTGATGTTCGAGGGCAGGTTATAACATTGGCCTGGTTTGCCGACGCCAGTGAAGGACTTGCCCTTGGCGATCCTGAGCTGGATCAGGTTGATGCCACCTGCATCACGGGTCTCAAGCATGTTGTCATCTTCGACAGGCATGGCGCTGGTGAAACCGGCGATGAGAGTGAGAGCTGGGAGGATGGAAGAGAAATGCATTTTGATGATTTAAGTGAATGTTTCTAGGTTTGAAGAATGGTATTGAATATCTTGAAGCTTGGTTGAGCGACTGTGGAGTGTTTGATGCCTGTGTTGATGATTTCTTTTCATGACAAAGATCTAGCCTGTATTTATAATACTTTCTTCTTCCTCATTCTGAAATGGAGGCATTCTTCACAACTCGTATCGAGTCTGAGTTTTCAGCTAAACATCAGTCCACAGTGCCACGTTTGCCCAAGAAGCTGTCAGAGTCTCCGTCTCGAATCGCCTGCCCTACACAAAGTTATTCATAAGTCCTTATTACAACGGAGTACTTTGGTTCACAATAATCGAGCTTCTAATAATAGGAACTTTACCTCTAGTGCCCTATGACAAGCAAGTGGCTAAATGTATGCTATTTCAACGACAAGCTATTATTAGTGCCGATGCTCCGTCTCAACACGCAAAAGGGTAGTATCGTGTTACCACACATCGTAGAGACATTGGGAGTTGCCTTTGTTCTTTCACGAGCCCTATAGTGTAGAGAATGAGGGGTCAATCATGTTCATCTCACTCAGCCCAGTCAGCTCATTCACTGTGTGCTTTCGTGGCCTGTAAGATCATGACAGCGACACTCTCCGATCGGCGACGCGGGGCTCTTATTTTAGGCATATCCTGCGCTGGCTCGTCAGACGGAACAATTTCAAGCCTGTTTGAGTTTAAATAACATCGGCAGATTGAAATTGGTGTGCGTTGTCCACGGGTCTCTCGGGCGCTGGATGGGCTGCGCACCGCTCGTTGCAAAGCATACACACTTTGCCTCCCCTGCACCGCTATTGAACCGCAGGCCCTTTTTGTATGCTACTCTGACGCTTCCCAGCTAGGGACGCCATCTGGATCGACTTCCGCCCTTTTGATGTTGGAATTCAAAAGTTTTAACATTATTTTACTTTATTGTATCGTGGCTTGGTGCAACATTACTGCACTGCGATGTAACCTTGGAAGGCAACTACCGTAATATCTCGTGAAA
>JAAVUC010000096.1:0-38191 GCA_014898925.1 Fusarium nelsonii | reverse complement strand
TTTCATGAGATATTACGGTACATTGGGAAGACATTTCTCCATTATCTACTACTTGATAACATTCAGTATGAACTCCAATACCTATTTTCCTAACTTGTGCCGGTCCGGACAGATATCAGCCGCAACAGAGCAAGGTGTTCACGTTTCGTTGCTGTTTATGGAGCTGGGCGAACGGTCTATAGAGATACGTAGGATTCTAGCTTTGATTGACAGTTTCTAACGATCTTGAAGACTTGAGAGTGAATATCCATAGCATTACACTGCTGCCAAAGTTACTCTGGACCATGGCGACGACTCCATCTAATGCCATCGTTCCCTCTCTCAGTGAATTGGCATCTTAAGCCTGTAAGAAGGTACATCTATTCGCTCACTTGACTATAGGCCAAGGGTCCGCAATCACAACCAAGAGCAAATGTTTGTTCATGAATAATGGAACCTTTCGCACAGAGCTCTGACTAAATGCATATGAGGCCAAGCTGTGAACGAGTCATCGTTGGCCTCCATCGTAGTTACAAATACTCGACCAGGAATGGTTCTGAAGCTAGTTTCATCAACCAACACACAGCAAACGCATTTCTAAACACCAACACTAATACGATACATACACAGATATCTATTAATCCACTGAAAATGCTGCGCATCGATGCGCTTTTGAACCCCGAAGAGCCAGAGGAGGCGGGTCCTTCTACTAACGCTAACACATCTTCAGAACAGCCACAACAGCCACAACAGATAGAGGTGATCGATCTGACAGCGACACCAAGAAAATGCCACGGGTGCTCCAATCCCGTAGCTGTGGGCGTGAGCAAATGTGATGCCTGCAAAAAGAAGGATAATGACAAAAAAAAAGAAGCGCAAAGAACAAGGCAAGTGCGTGGAGTGCAATAGCAATATGGACAGGATAGGAAGTTCGTGCAAGGCATGCAGTGACAAGAACAATGCAAGGGCGAGGGAGCTTAGAAGAAAGAAGAAAGAGACTCAAACCTAGGCTGAGAGATGGATAGATGCCAGAGCCAGTTTGGCCTTTTTTTTTTTTTTTTTTCTATCACTACATAGCTTAATCGACCATTAGTTTCATTGTCTTTGCTCATCTTTATTACAACGTTCATTCGCAGTAATATGTATGCCCATCAGGTTTGGTCAATTGGCTGGGCTGATCCACACAGTCAAGTCACAGGGCGGTGACATATCCAAGTGCCCGTACCTTCGGGCATCTTTTGACCGAACACTGGCTCATACTTTCTTTTTGAGGGATACGCTGTGAACAACGCAAGATAACCGAACAAGCTCTTCATTAAAGTTAAAAATAGACTGAACTTGACAAGAATGGTAAGCTCCAAGATCCTCCCCTCTCTAAAACTACCAGAGTCAGATCCGTATCTGCAAGAATGTATTCTCTAAAATGTTAATGTCAGTTCATGCCTTGGAGTATATCAAGCAGAGATGTACTTACAACCCGAGCACCAGAAGGATCGAATTTTACCCCAGCCATAGGAACGGAAATCGCTGCAACCGTTGACTGGACCGTTGGAGTCTGCGAACCTGCCCTGGCAGCCAGGCTGATCAAAAATCACACATCTTCCACCACGCAGGATAATGGAATCAGGAATCAGCGATCCCGAAACACAACCGCCATTGGTAGCTCCGCCGTTTCTGTACTCGCGACAGCTAGTGCCAGGCATGTCCCGGTCGAAGGTCATGCAGTTTCCCAAGTTGGCAGCACCAGAGATTGAGCGGTACATGGTGTTATCGTTGGCATTACAACCATAAACATTGTTGTAGGCGACAACTGTTTTCGTGTTAGAGACTAAGATGGAGAATCGCAAAGTGTATAACCCAATGAGAGTACTTACCTTCCCATGCCTGAGTGCTAGCGCACAGGGTCGTAAGAATGACAGCGCCGACTGTTGAGAAGTGCATCTTGATAGCTGGGGATAGAGAACTGAGGATGTGGTTGAAGTGCTGATCTCAGAAGAAAACGTTTGCTGGAAGAGAACCTCCTCTTTATAGTTGATATTGAGACCTCTGGACTATCTACCTATCCATTGAGCTATTATCAACGTATGCCAAGACGGCAATATTAGGCTAAGAAATGATATGTTGCATCTCTAGACTATCTTTACCCACTTATTAAGATGGCTCTATGCAGCCAAGGTTTAGTCCTCATTGTTACAGCAGCTACATAGATGAAAGGCCCTGTCGTACATTTAACGAACCAACCAGATATTGCCCTGCTTACTTTACAGCCTTATTGTTGTTAGTCTCGAATCCTTCTAGCAGGGAGACTGCATTTTTTTACCAGCCAAAAATCCTTCCGATGTTTAAAGCGTCTACGCCGCAATTCCTACTCGATATACCTGCTGTTTAAGGATAGAAGTCCGTAGGGCTGTACGATAACAAGGGTCTTCTATTTCTCTCAACTTTGACCGCTAGGAAATACCCGTTCGATCCCACATGCCCAATTAGTCTTCTTTATCGTGAGTTTAGGGCAGGGTGAAGTCGGATCGCTGACAGGGGTATCGGGCTGTGTATACATTCGCCTAAACTACACTCGGAAATTGTTAAAATCGATCCTTCACGGACAATACAAGTGGCGACTACGATGCTTCCTTCAGGACAATCTTCATAAGCTAACGCCTTGAATGTTACCACAACACACAGAATGCAGAAAAATACCTCGGCTTCACGGGTCCCGTGAGGCTTTTTGTTTTAATAGACACCAGTATCTATCGGAACTCAAGGACTACCCGACTTCACGAACGGGGCCGGATACCGGGTCAGAGATCCCGTAGAACTATGTTACATCGCCCACAAGTGCCTCGGGTTTTTCCCAGACCCTTATGATGCTGCCTTCAGAACCGAATATCATAAGTCTCTGTTATCCATTGATGAGGACTGATTCAAAGCTTAAGTCACATGTCAAAACAGTCTGTGCTGCCAATGCAAACTTTCGACACCAACCTCTTTTAAAAACACTGATCCGTCCACAAGTCGTGATATGTACCTGTCCGGAGTTCTATTCAGAACAGCTTCAGCTTCCTTGCAGATCTGCACTGCGGCACTGACACTGCCCTGGTGGTAGTGTATGGTGGCCCAGTGGATGTGCTCATCTGTTGTCCAGAGACAATTGTCTGCCCATGCCTTGAGTTTACCAACGAACCATACGAGCAATCAGACTGGGGGGTCGCAGAGGTCATATCCAAGAGTTGCAGACTTAGTTTCTTAGATGCGATGATAGCGTGGCTATCATCACTGGTATCGGTTATCTTTGTACAATAGACAGCCATAAGGCCACCAGCAATTCTTCACTCAGCTCGTTCTTGGAGAACCAATTAGTCCCCTCGAACTTTTCCAGTTCTTGCTGGCTATGGTCTTTCTTCTAATAACGGGCGAACTTCTCGGGAGACTTTGCTTGTCCGCGGGCAAGGCTAGAACAATGTTGAAACGAACTTATTGGTCGGCTTCAGGATGATTCAAAATCATATATCTGACGATAGTCGAACCTCTACAAAAGACTTTGAGATATTCATGATCGGATTGTCAATTATGTAGCTCATAAGTCCATGTGTATGACGCAACTTGAGGACAGGCAAAGTTTAACCCCTCTTCCACAATACCAAGCTACATAAATGACGTACAGGGTAGCTCAATCTACAACGTGACTCAAAATGGTAACATTCGGTAGCAGTTTGTCTTGGTCCTGTACTCTTAATTGGCTGGTGAACGAACCAGCTCCGTTCGCTGGTGTCTCATCTCTGCTATGGCCTTTGGGCCCCGACATGGCTTGAGGATACGGCACGGTAGATCAAAACCGCTGGAATCAGCTTGTGGCTTCAACATTACTAATCTCATCAGATGGGTGAGTTTCATGATTATTTAAGCTTAAACTTTGTCTTACAAGAAAGGAACTCTTCGTGGACATAAAACCTTATCTCCGCCTCGTTGTGTGTATTCGGAAAGTCCTAGCATTACTCTACGTCATCGTGATAGGCATAGTGGCAACATTCTTGGTATAGCATGGCTTCATATGCACGACCGGATTTTCCGAGCAGGATTGGTAAGACACAATTGAGAATCTTGGCGTCTCGGCGGGGCTTTCGAATGCGTATAAGATAATAGCATCAGAACTAACAAATTTCAAAAAGTCAACAACATTTCAATAACAAGCCTCATTCTCACAGCTCAATATTTAATAAACCGCCATGTCTACACAAAACACGTTCCAGGGTTGGGTGGCAGAGAAACCATTGAAGGAAGGGGAGATGGTCTGGAGAGACTATGAAATGAAGCCATTCGAAGAGACCGATATCGAGCTTCGCATCACTCATTGCGGTGTATGTGGAACAGATAATCATGTTGCCAAAAATGGCTGGGTGAGTCTTGCTACCACAATACCCGGTCAAGACGCTGACAACGCAGGGCACCACTTCATACCCCATCGTCGTTGGGCACGAGATTGTAGGTGTAGCTACACGCGTCGGCTCGAAAGCTGAAGGCGGTATCAAAGAAGGAGATATCGTCGGCGTAGGCGCACAAAGCGACGCCTGCTTCGAACGCGACGGCCCCTGTCAAGAATGCGCCAAAGGTCTTCACAATTACTGCCCTAAGAATGTCAACACCTATGGGGCCAAACATTGGTGTGGAAGTACATCAACAGGCGGTTACGCGCAATACCACCGCTGCCCATCCAGATTCGTTGTCAAAATTCCCAATGGCTTAGCTCCTGAGCATGCCGCTCCAATGCTCTGCGCCGGAGCCACTGTTTATGCACCGCTGAAGCACTTTGGCGCAAAGGGGAGCAAGGTTGCAATTATTGGAATTGGTGGACTAGGACATTTTGGTATTATGTTTGCCAAGGCGCTAGGCGCAGAGGAAGTAGTGGCTATTTCGAGAGGGTCAGATAAAAAGCCTGATGCTCTTGCACTTGGGGCAACTGAGCACATTGCTACAAGTGAAGAGGGTTGGGCTGAGAAGAACAAGAGGAGGTTTGATTTGATCATCAGCACGGCCGATGGAGCAAACGTAAGCTACTGTTCACTCACTTATTGTGATCATCCAGCTAACCTGTCAGATGCCATGGGACAAATACCTTGGACTGTTGAGAATGGACGGCACGATGGTCTCCGTTGGTGCACCCGAAAAGCCTATCCCCATCAACATATTCTCACTGCTAGTAATCAGGGGTAAGTTCACGTCCACACAGGTTGCAAGTCCTAGTGAGCTGCGAGAAATGCTTCAGCTGGCGGCTGATAAAGGTCTCAAGCCATGGGTGGAGGAACGTCCCATGAGAGAAGCCAATGAGGTTCTGAAGGATCTTGAAGCTGGAAAGCCGAGGTTTCGATATGTGCTGGTCAATGAATCTTCCTGAATCTGCAACCTCTTAGAACCGCATGTTATATCGAACAAGCATGCGATATAGAAACAAGACATGAATGGTTAGGCTTGTAGTAACCTGTGAGAACCATTGTTTAGCAACAGAATTTGACTCCCACTTCTATCAGCTAACAACCAGTGCACACTTCGAGCTGGAGTAGGATAAGCAGGATTGTGGTAAGTTCAAAAAAATATCAATTTCCATATTACACAAACTTGGTTCCGCAACTCCTAATCACACCATGAATATCGACGGTGCATCACTGGAATGCCTCAGGGTATAGCTCAACCATTCTATCATGAGCCTTCTTTGCTCGGCTCTTCAGGTCCCACCTAGCATCCTCACCAACCGCATCAGCAACCTCCTGTATCTTGGAAGCCCAGAGCCTCCACTTAGCTGCATCCAATTCTTGCTTCCGTCCTTCAGAAGGCGTCATTGCCGCTTTTGCGAAAGGCTCTCCAGCGATCAGTATATAATTGACCGGAGCCAGAACTTGCGCTTGGCGACCAACATCTGAAGTAACGTCTCCACTTGTGTGTACCTCAAAAGCCAATTTGAAGTCCCATGCCAGCCATTCAGGGCCTACTGCCTCTAGAAGGCCTCCCTGGTAGAGCTTGGCAACGAGGGCGGCGATGTTGACCCAAGACTCGGCGAGGACGTGTTCACTTGCCCTTGTGAGGTTCTTTGTTTTCGCGTCAACTAAGAGCATAAGTTAGCACTCCGAGTATGAATCTAGGAAGTGAGGATACCTTGCATACCATGACTCGGACCCCATCTCTCATCTGCAGCTAATTGCAGGCCCCAAATGTGGAAAACGAAGCCATGTTCCTACCTCTATTATCAGCATAATCAGAAGACTATGTAGATGGGGACACACTTACCTCTTCATCATACTCGACGTCTGCCCCCTCTTTGATCGCAATCAAAAACTTGGCAAGTATGTCGTGCTCAGGAGTTGTGTAGAACACATCACCTACTGTTTCGAACACGACATCCGCAATAGTGTTCAGCTTGTAGCCGGCCAGTTTCTCTGGTTGGCTTGTCTCCTTCTCCATCTCCTTCTCTATGTCGGCAGTGTACAAGTCAATAAACTTGGTCACCGCATCTTTAATTGCGCTATCGCCACCTTCAGTCTCCAGAAGAAGATCGCGGACGATCTCATAGTATGGTGATATCGAAGGAAACTCATCGCGCCCTTCCTCTATGTTTTCCTCAATCTTGATGAGCCAGCGTGGGCGATCTGTGTTGTTCTCATTTGAGCTGGTCATGGTGTTGCTCTGTTCGTGAGGAAAATGAGAGTGTGAGATTGTTTGACTTTGATTGAACGTGAATTAGGAGGTGAACAATGTACAGACTTTGCTTTCTTTAAGATAAGAAACCAAGATATTCCGAGCGGAAAATCAGCCCAGGATCCCTCTCGAGGCAGACAGCATAAATGAGGCGGAGCCATGCGGTAACCAACAGCTGCGCCATTTCTTAATCCAATCAGCGTCACGCAATCAACAGGCGCGCGTTTAACAAATAATGCCATGACAATTGCTACGATAGCCGCTGTATCAAATCATGGAAAGTATATTCTTATCATCATGCCATGGAATTGAAAAGTCAAAAATGACATTGCCATAACCACCATCATGAAGAATGATGTGATCAAAGTCGTTCGCGCGCGTCAACGAACTGGCCGTTAGCCGATAGGACAATAACCCCGGCCACGGCTCATCCTTGTCGCTCTGTTCGTCTCAGGTTCATCATTTTATGTATGTTGGTTCTTGGTAACTACCAACCTGCATAGTGCTTCCCTGTTCTACCATCCTCGTGTCTCACGGTCTTCAGCGCGGGCTAACATCGTCTTTAAGATGTTTCTATCTTTATCAACCGTTAAAGAGTATTTTAAGTCTCTTGTTCCGTAGTTCAATCTCATAATTCCAAGTCAGAAACTCAAGAGCAGAGCTCACCTCGTACTTGAAGTCGCTGTTGATCAACGACTTTCTATAGTTATCTCAATTTCTCAGTTCCTTACACTCTTATTACTTCTTTTTTTTTCTTTCTTGTTTTACATCGAGCTGTTCTCTGTGTTGCAATTACTTCAGGTATCATACTCCAATTCTTTTTATCTCACAATCATGAGTTTTCTCTTTCGTCGCAGCGAGAAGCCAAGGCGCAATTCTGATGATGACTACTATAAGATGGTAAGCACCCTTTTCCATCCTTGTCACAGGGCTCCCCACACTAGCATCTCTACATCTTGTTCCATACGCTCGCAGTTATTGATAGGCCATTGCTAACGAAGTTTCTTTGGTAGCAATACCACACTGAGAGAGGTTCTCTTCCTGCTAAAGTTGTAGAGCCCCAAGTGCATGAGTGTTACGACCGTTTCCCCACCAACGAAGAGAATCAGAAGATGTACCCCCACCAGTACAACAACAAGGAAGGACACTTCAAACCCTACGAGCAGCGCAACGATCCCGACAACAGGGGGTTATTTGAAACACCTGTCAACAGCCGAATGAACCTTGACAAGAAGCCTAGCTCGGTCAATCAAGTCGAGAGTCGACAGAACGTTCATCACAATGATCGAAAACGCGTTGCTCAAACCGAGATAAACGACCCCGGTGCTTTCCGCGGCGTGTTCACCGCAAATAGGAACACTGCGCAAATCTACGGTGTTACTGGAGTGATATACCACCCCGAGGGTAACTCGAAAGGGATGCATCGGGCCGCCATTGAGCCTCTAGATCGCGAAGGGCGCCAGTATCTCCGTCGCTACGCCGATGACGCTGCTGATCCTACGCGCGTCACCACGTGGCCTCCCCGCGATGAGGATGGCAACGACCTTGCGATGTATGAGGATCGTTATGAGAAGGTTAGGGCACCAAAGCCGCCACCTATGCAAAAGTCTAAGGATAAGAAGAAGAAGCTTTTCGGTTGATGGTTTTTCTGCGTTGCTGGGCTAGTTCTGTTTTGGATTTGAAATTTTTTCTGAGTCATGTAATAATGAGCGTTGTACGTAAACTCAATTACTGTGTACTTTGGTCTGTTCACATTGCTTGACTCCTCAAATGACGCCGGCGAAGAAACGTATAAGCAATAAGTTTTAAGCATACTTCTAGTTACAAGACTTTATAGAAGTTCATTAATGCTAAAGCTACTGTAAGGCTATGCACCAAAATGTACATAGGGAACCCAATTTAGCAAACCTATCTCGTTAGTATCATCGCATAAAAGAATATCTCTTGGCACTTTACCACCACCGGTATCCTTGTTACCTCTTCCCTGATTGCCTGTTGCCATCTCTAAGCATCCTGCGTTGTTATTGCATGACCTTTTGCTCGTGGCGTTCATCTGTGCACTGTAAAGGCGCTGCCGAAGTTCTCTAGCAGCATTATGTAACCCCAGACATACTGATCCGTCCGTCATTCCTCTATCTCTCATTTCTTCATAAGTCATCCTTGCCATATCCACACATAATCTATCGTTGACTTCCCACAAGGTACCAATGACATGCCGAAATCCTGCTAGCTGGAAGGCACTTATTAAGTGTATGCTTTCATCGAAAAAGCGTTTATCGTGGATCCGACCAGTCCCACAGGCTGATAAGTAAGCCAGGAATGGTGAACTTCTGCGGAGATTCTGTTCAATGAGGTTCGCCACCATGAGCTTTCCGTCTTCCAAAATCAAACTGCTTTTCGACGGATCATGGCTGTCGACTTGTCCATGACCGGCAAAATGGAATACCTCACAATATAGCAATTGCGACATGACACTGTTGACGCGCCGTCCTGGTTCAACGGCGTTGATTCCCATAGACTTATAGATGCCCAACAACACTTTCAACTCTTCGGATGCAAAAGGTAAGGGATAACAATTGGGAGTGCTGTCCATCGCCACCAAAAGTGCTCTTGGAGCGGATCGGACGACAAGAGGGCGTTGACGGGCGTGGATTATAGCTTTCACTGACGAGCTATAGGACGACATAACCCTATCAAGAACTGTATTGAAGGAGACTTCTCCATGGTGACCGGCTGCATGGATAGGGAATCGGGTCAGAAGACCGGTAGGAATCCACCAGACGTGAGGCCAGTTGTCGTCGGTTGGAAGCTCTGTAATTCCTAGAGTACTCAGGATCGGTTCGGCAATTTTATCCCATAGCCACTCTAGGTCTTCTGAGCTACCCAGGTTGCCACTCTTCGCTCTAAATTGCATCTCAGAGTAGTCCAGCTTTGACAGCGCTACTGTATTGATTTCTTCTTGCTCAATGAGGAGCGCGTCATTGCGGTATTTGCTTGTGTTAATTATGATAATAGGACCGTACCTGGCTGCATTTCGCATCTCTACTTCACTCGGGGATAGCAAGGACCGCTCAAAGCCCGGTTCCTGTCGTATAGTGGTCAGCAACTTGTTCAGCTCTTGGTCGACGGGATGCGGATTGACCAGCGCAGTGGTCAGTGACAATGATGGTTCATTTTCCCTTTTGGGTGTACTTTGTCGTCCCAATTTTTCTTGTAAGTGAGTGAACTCTGTCGCCAGGGTCGGATGCTTCTGTCGCAACTCCTCTATATCGGCTTGCATCACAATAGATGCGGCCATCACACCACGGCCATTCTCAAGGAAGTTGAGTGCTCGCAAAGGTCCTTTCCCTACTTGTAAAGCCACTGCAGCTGCATCGGAAGCGAAGCCAGCAATTTGGCTAAGCACGTACTGCTTGTCAGAACTTTCAAGTGATTGTGGGGACAACAGTGGTATGAGATTGATCGAAAGGCTTGCGATCTCATGAGCTTTGTGCCAATCAGGCTTGTCAGCTAAGTAATGTACACACTGTATACCGGCACGTATACGGCTGAGTACCGGCGACGAAACCTGAGTCAGTGCCTGATGAAAGCAGGTAATAGACTCTTCAAGATCCTCTTCGACTAGAGTTCTGCGATAGCGAGTACCAAGCAGAAATCCTAAATTGGTCAAACGACCTGCTCGATCCATATGGCTCTTCGGGGTTGCTTCCACAGCTTTTCTAGCATGGCAGATAGCTTCATCAAGTTCGTCCATGATTCCTGTTTGCAAGAAGCTGTCACAAAGCCAGGTGCCAAGATTATTTAACCATCCTACTTGACTTTCATTCTTTTGGGCAGTACTTTCAATGCACTCTCGCCCAATTTGGATAGCCTCTTCGAGATCATTTGTCTGATTTGTGATCGAGAATCTGTGGCTCAGACGTATTCCAAGATTATTCAGGAATGCCGGCCTGTCCGGGTGGTCTTCTGGAATCAAACGAATGACTTCCCGCAGAATCTGGATGGCGTTTTCAAGGTCGGTGATAAGACCTGTTCTTGCATGTCGCCGTCCAAATGAGTCGGCGAGGTTGGCTAGTCTCTTTACTCGATCCGGATGTTGGGACGGAGTCACATCGACTGCCTCTTGTCCCAATTCGATACATTTCTCAAGATCGCTCAAAGAATTCATTCTCAAATATCTGTATTTGAGATGGAGGGCCAGGTTGTTCAAGCATGCGGAGCGTCTTGAATGGTTTGGCGGAATCGCTTCCAGGGCTTGTCGATGATATCGAATGGCTTCTTCTAAGTCACTCATTTTCCCTGTGTCAGAATACCTCTTTCCAACAAGTACTCCGAGATTTCCCATGCGCCCTGATCGTTCTGGGTGATCTGGCGGGGTCACTTTCACCGCTTGTTGCCCGTGGCAGATGGCTTCCTGAAGGATGCCGATCTCACCTGTGCTTGAATGCTGAAGGCCGAGGCGTAGGCTTAGATTGTTGAGAAAAGCTGCTTGGTCTGGATGGTCTTTTGGGGTCGCCTCTACTGCTTGACGCCCTATTTCAATGGAATCTTGGAGATCTGATACCAATCCTGTCCTGGAATACCTATCGCTGAGTAGGCTCCCTAGAGTATTCAATCGTCCTCCATAGTCAGGGTGGTCCGTTGAAGTCGCGCCGACCGCTTTTCGTCCAATCTCAATGGCTTGTTCCAGGTCATGTATTTTCCCCATGCTAGAGAATCGATCGCCTAGTAAAATCCCAAGATCATTTAACCACGCTGGTCGGTTGGGATGGTCCTCTGGTGTTATGTCCACTGCTTGTTCCGCATGATCAATAGCCTCATTAAGATATCTTGCATCAGTTGTCCTTAAATGTTCATCTCCGAGTCTATTAGCAAGATGATTTAGGTATGCTGCTCGTCGTGGATCATTGACTGAGGTATTTTCGATGACCTTTCGTCCAAGTAGAATGGACTCCTCCAGATCTTGTACTGTCCCATTTCTCATATGCCGAAGGCCAATGCGGACTGCAAGGTTGTTTAACCATTCTGCTAGGTTTGGATGTCCCTGGGGAATATCCTCGATGACCTCACGTCCAAACTGAATAGACTCGTCAAGATCATCTACCCGACCTGTTCTGCAATACATATGACTCAGGCGTATTCCAAGATTGTTTAAACATACTCGTCGTTCCGGTTGGTCCATGTGACAAAGATTGACAGCTTCTCGTCCAATTCCTATCGCTCTCTCCAGGTCATTCATATCTCCCGTCATCGAATAGCGGTTACCCAGTCGAGTGGCAAGGTTACATAACAACGCTACCTGTATTGTCTGACTTCCATGATTTGCGCCCATACATTGTTGAAGGATCCGAATGGCTTCATCTAAGTCGTCCCGCATTCCAGTCTTGCCGTATCTTTCGCCAAGGAATTCTCCAAGGTTGTTTAGGTAGGCACATCGACGTGGATGGTCCGAAGGAATCTTATCGATAATACGCCGTTCGATCTGGATAGCTTCCGCTAAATCTTCCGTTCTTCCCGTTTGCCGAAACCTGTAACTGAGGCGGACGGCAAGCTTGTTATGTAATTCTGGGTTTTCTCCATCTTGCTCAGTTGTTAGTATCACGTTTCGCCCAATGACGATGGATCTCTCGAGATCTTCCATCGCGCCTGACTCCATGAACTTTTCGAATAAACTGTTTCCACTGAGATCCAAATCGACTAGTCCACCCGACTCATGCAAGTCCCTACAGATATGTTTCTCTCCGTCCTGGAGAGGTACTTTGTGGTCATCCATCCTTGCTACAGTGAATATTGATCTCTTAACCTGAAAAGAAAAGGAAAGAGGCTAATTTCGTACGTATATTCAATATGCGGTCTTTGCAAAATGGGTGCCAATTGTCAATTATAACCAAGAGAGAACAGTCAATGAATCTTTGTATTGTTGCTGACGCTGCCAAGACCAGGCCACGTTGTCTGAACTGGCTGGATTAACGACAAGCCAGGCTGCTAACAGCATATCGAGGCTGACGACTAGTTATTCTTGTTGTGTAGTACAGGCTATCTGATGTACCCCGCCTACCCGCTGAGTATATGTCCCTTGATTGTAATTCCAAATTAAAATTTGCAAGAAATACAAATACGTGTCTGCCAGTGATTGGCCTGCTCATTATTCACTTTTTCGAAAGCGGAAGCTGTCCCACCTGCTTCTCTGCCCCTGAACTTGCCTTTGTTCCTATCACGACTCAGAGATCCCATTTATTGGGCTCCAAGAGGAAGAAACAAAGTCCATTCCGCTGTCGTGGCAGTTGTTATTGCTGTTAGTGTGGGTTAGGCGACGGTAAAATCAGTACTTGTCTAAAGGGCCCAACTTACACTTGGCCATCACATCTCTTTAGAGCGTTACACGGAACATACCCCATATTGTGCATGTATCTAATTAGCACCAGAAACCAAATGTACCTCAGACCTATATCAACTTTCGTCACTCGCGACTTTAGACCTTGCAGTCATCTTCACTACTATCACGCAATCCTTGATATCGAGGCGAAACAGGGTAAAAGCATGAAACCGTGGTACGATCCACATTCTGATGCGATCTTCGACTCACCCAGGTCGTTATTTCGACATCGTTGACATACATCAGAGAAATGTGGTTTTGTGAAGTTAACCATCAGGCATACAGGAGCAAACATCCATAATTAGAAACTAATCAGAAGGTTTCTGCTATCAGAAGCGTGAATATTTTCGTAGGTGCATATAGTGAGCCAAAGTCTACTCAGCGGTTGTATAATTGGATAAGTTAGCAAAATGCTTCATTCACATTTTACATCAGTCACTTCTTGACCTAATGGTGTAGACGCTGCTTATTCTAGTGTGTAACGCGATTCCTCAAAAGCGGCAGGGTATAGCTCAACCATTCTATCATACGCCTTCTTCACTTGCTCTTTGAATTCCCATCTTATATCATTATCCACAACGCAAACAAAGTCCTGCAACTCACAAGCATATTCTTTCCACTTCTCTGTACCCAGCTCATTGTTCCCCGTCTTTCCCTTACTTGTAGCAATTCTTGATCAAGTCTCGCCTGCAATCAAGATATAGTTGGAGATGGCGAGGATCTGGGCTTGCTTGGAGGGATCCTTCGTGACGTCCCCAACCTTTTCCGTTTCAAGCGGTGCTTTGAAGTCATGCGACACATACCACTCTAAATACTCAGGCAGTTACGAAGACCCAGTACTTAACCCACAAAGACGTACAAGCCGATCCGATAGCGGGATTCCATTTGGAGACGTTAG
The DNA here is from genome assembly GCA_014898925.1 of Fusarium nelsonii. Classification (NCBI taxonomy): domain Eukaryota; kingdom Fungi; phylum Ascomycota; class Sordariomycetes; order Hypocreales; family Nectriaceae; genus Fusarium; species Fusarium nelsonii. The sequence goes on along the minus strand of JAAVUC010000096.1, from coordinate 24,254 downwards.
CCCATGAGATCTTGTAGTACTTCTGGATGGATGCACATATAGTAGTTGAATGCACAAGATGAAATTTCTTGCAACCCTTGACCATGTTCGTCTCATGAGCATGTGAAGATAATATGTACAACCACGCTACTTGTCAGGTAGCATCGGTTCGATCCATTTGTAAAACTCCGATCTCCGCAACTAGCCAGCTGGCCTTGTTAATGGTTGTAATGTTATGAAGAACCAACAGTGAGTGACATTTTCAGTGGGGTGAAGTCGGACTTAGCCAGACGATGACAGACGCTAATACGTCAATTCGACGACACTAGCCTGCCACTAAATTAGTGAGCGGCTGAGGCTGCAAAGAGCCCGGGCTTGGTCAATAATTCCGCGCTACTCTGTACTCTGCAGGTACCTGTGGTAGCTCGAAGAGCAGCAGGGAATCTTTTACTCTCTATAAATACCTTTTCCTGTCACCCATTGTGCTGCCTATATCTATCCATATCCTGTATACTCTAGTCAAATGTTCTCTTCAAGATGTGCGGTCACAGTAGCTCACCGTCACCACCCCCGTCAGACGATGGATTCCATGACTCGGACGCTTCTGAGGGTTCCGAGGAGCCAAGATTAACGCCTCAAGAATTAAGGGGTTTATTTGTTGACTTCTATTCGTTCATGGCCACCCTCAATTTCAAAAAATCCCAGCTCAAGATCCCTCCGCCTTCCGGATGGTCAGAGATCACACCCGAGTCTTGTGGACATATGAAGTCCGACTATACTGTCGAGGTTATGCGCCACCTGCCTTACTTCGATAACAAAGGTACCTCTCAAATCCACTATAGATCTAAGCTCTTGGACCTTACCGTTTGGACACCTGGAGATTTCAAGAAACATAGCGAAACCCACGAAGCCATGGAGTTCTGGTCATCAGAGGATGAGCAGGATCCAAGCGATGTTGTCTGCATCGCCGAAGGCTATGGAAGCTACGGTCGCGGGTTATGGCTGCTTGTCAAAGATTGCGAGATAATCGAGGAATTGTCCGAGGCAGATGTGCTGTCCGCGGTTTCAGTCGAAGACTTCTTTTCCAATCTCAAAGAGCAGTACGAAAACTTGAAGCTCATTCCTGGAGAGTGCAGGATCACAATTGAGGCGGAGAACGTTCCTGAGCGCAAACAACGAATCGCCGAGGATGAAGTGAATGGTCAAACGGAAGAATGGGGAACAGACCTTGATATCCAATATGTGAGACAGATCTATCGTGACCATGGCTGGCCACATTCTTTCAATCTGGAGGCTGCTTCTAGGGCAGTCAATACTTGGTTAGAACCCTCAGGCTCAGGTGTGGAAGGAGGGCCCAGAGGCAATGGCTGGCCGCGAAGCCCAAATGATTGGGTCGGAAAACCGTGAGATAGATGAAGGGTCGGAAAGCACAAGGAGGGACTTGGCAGATATTTTCACATATTATCACACGCAGAGAGAGGATTTGCGCTGTTGCACACATTCTACTGTACGATCTAATCCATTCATCTCCGTCGGCATAAATCTTTCGCAGCAGTGATGATCCTTTTTCGTTAGGTTGCCATAGCGAAGTTCTAGAAGACAAGCTGCACAATGTTCGAGATTGAGTGTTAGTCTTAATGCTTTCCGCCATGAACCGAGGTTCGTATCTTCCTGCTGGTCGGCCTCAAAACGCATCGTCGCCGAAATAGTAGTTATCAACAACCAACAGACAACTGCCTGATTGATCACACCTGAGCCAGCAATACTTGTTTCCGACGCAAGTACGTCAACGCCATATGCAGACTGACTCACTCTCTAGCCGAAGAACAAGTTCGAGAGGTCATGATCGATGCCCAAGCTCAAACAAAGAACGGCCATCCCTGCGAGTATGGCAACAAGGAGATATGCCTAGATGGTACAGGATACCAAACCTTCCAAACATTTGAGCAAAGGAACAGACCCAACAAAACACCGCCATTCGAGGTTCCCGTTAACAGTCGCATGAAACTGGATAAGAACCCAACACCCTTCAGAGTCGTCAGGAACCACGAGAATGGTGTTCACCATTATGATAGGGCTCGGGCTGAGCGCAAGGAGCTCAACGGCCCTCGTCCCGTTCGAGGGGTTGTCGCAGTGGAGAGGGAGATGAACCACAACTATGGGGTTTCAGGCATGATATATCATCCGCAAGGTGATATCAAGTGTTTTGAGCGTGTGCCAATGAAGCCTTTGAACCTAGAAGGGTCGTCAGTACTTACGTTGACACAAAGAGATGCTGCTGGCCCTCATCGTGTGACTGCTTGGCCACCGCGTGACGAAGATGGGGAAAATCCTGCGATGTACGAGAGTCGGTATCAGAAGGCTCGAGTGCTAAAGCTGACCCCGATCACCAAGACCAACAACAAGTTTTTCAAACGATAGGAGTTTTATCCAGTGTGTTTTTAGTTTTGCTTGAATGGTGTTACTTGAAGACAACCTTTTTTTAAGCGTTAGCCTTAAGCTATGTCTTAATATCAGCCTTTTGGAACCCTTAGGATAGCCTGTTTTCTTGGCTCATCTTCAAATCCCTCTATAACTATCAATAATAGTATTTTCCCTGATTGGAGTTTGAGTGGAATAAGCCGTCAACCCCGTTGCTGTAGCGCTTTCGCCATCCATTCTCAAAGTTAACCCCCCAACATGTGTCCCAAACAGATAAACACTCGTGTGAAATTCCTTATGGATTCTGTAGAATTTCTGGTGATTTATCTCTAATTTTATAGAAAGTCCAAACTTTGTAACAAGTGTGATAGAGACACATACTCGTAGCGACGGTGGTATGCATATTCCTTCCCTGGCTCAGGGCGTGAGAGAGGGCAATGCCGGAGGTTCTGGTCTACTAGACATACCGCGGTTAAATCGTAGTAACGCTTTGGACTACATAAGTCAACGAATGTCATCAATATGCAGGGGGGATGGTTAGCGAGCCCTAGCAACGGCCCGCACAAATCTCCGAAGTTAGCTGATAACCCGTTATCACACCAGCAATTTGATCCTTCTGACAGGGGAAAAAACCTAGTTTGCGTTTTCAAGTAACATTTCATGAGGCAATGGATATACCTAGGAAGTTCAATCTCAGTCTTTTGACACACAGAAGAAGTGGGACGAATTCGCGGTAGTAAAAGCCATGAAGTCCGGGAACAAAGCTGATTTCTATCTTATGGTCAGCGATGAAGACACTCAATGTGTGAAAGGCCACAAAGGTGTCGGAAGCGTATCTCTCCTCGTCGATATGAACGAAGAGATCTGCAAGGATAAGATGGAGAGCTGTATCTGGCACGACAATCGCTGTCTATGCTTTGGTAGTCGACAAAACTCTGTTCCTAGCGTGAGTACCGGCGTACTCTCACTTCAGGGTGATGAGCTCAAGAAGCTTCAGGGCTATGTTTTTGACTACGAAGAGGCCCTCAAGAACAACTACGATTGCGTCAAGTACATAATTGATAACTGGAGAAGCTGCCACACCGGATTCGGTAAACATCCTGAAGGTTGTACGATTAAGGATGCCGACGTTCCTAGCGATAAGGACCTGGATCTGGATCATCCTCTGCAGTACACAAAATGCTGGTTTAATTTAGCACCTATTACAGGTAACACGTTTATGTGTGGCTGGGAAGCATAATCCAGAGAAGGCATACTTACTGTGGTGCCGACAGGAGATCTCAACACTATAGAAACCCAAGCCTAACATAGACTAGATATTATTGGAGTGCAGAGAATAGTAAGATATTCCGAACGAGAGGATTTTACAAAGTGCATAAGAAATAGTTCACGATCTTATCCTATCTGGATCCCTTAATCAACTGGCCAATGTGAAGTACCTCGTAAAGAACATAGAGTTCACACTCGAATAGCATATTAAGTGAAAGGACATTCCAAAGTGAAGATTTGACAAAGTAATTACTCGGGGGGTCAGAAGAGAAATATGTTCACTTGACATACTAACATGTATCATTAGTGGCCAGGTGTGGAACAGGCCAATATTCGTAAAGGTCGTCCACCCGTCTGGTACAACTATAGCCTTTTGTTTCCCAGGCGAAGAATATCATTAAAATGTAAGAAAGGCTTTGTAAAATAAACAGGTAATGCCAATTATTATACATACATACCCCTCGGCAGTCTCCCATTCAGGTAAGGATAGTGGGGGACAAGGATAGGTTACTTTTTCTCCGCCAACTGATCTACAGGGTTATAACCAGAAGCCATTCAACCTTACACCGCTAAACGAGACCACAATCACATATTCTACTACTGTGCCGCAGCATGGGTGATGACAGCAGCTGTTACATGTAACATTTTCAGTATAGTTCGAGATTTCAGTACGTATATTCTACAAGCCCGCTCATGAGTTAGATACCTATAACGAATTTTACCAAATCGAATATTTGGCCCACGTATTAGCTATATTCATTGATCGCCCCCAGTACCTGATGTTGTTCTCCAGCATGGCATGTTACATCAAGCTGGGGTTGACTCGGGAAGCTGGACAACTAGCTAGCGGCTAACTACCAACATGCTTAAACCCCATGTATTGAAGTTGCTGGTTGCTGATGAGGTGTTTGTTGGTCCAGCATTTAGAGGATCGACCCGAGCTAATTTCCACTATTAGTTAGTCAATTTCCTAAGCACTGACGATCAATAAATCAGTTCATCAAAGCTGATAGAAATGCCAAGCATCTCTCACTGGACTTTTGTGGTCTTGATCCGCACGACGACTCCACATTGTGTCAATGCTTCTAGCTTTATTGTTGAAAGAAAAAAGTACTCTGGACTTGTTCAATACCAGATGAGAGTCACTGGTTGAGGGTCTTTTCATGAAAAGTCTCGTACTATGAGCCCACCAACACGTGTCGACGACCCCAGGTACCCATGCTTGACCGGCTGGAACTTGAACAGCTGGCAAGGTCCATCCGCGTGTTTTGATCCCGTGTCATCTAGGCTCTGGAAGATGGAGGTTGTGGATGAATCAGGGGGCGAACCCCTACATTTGACTGTTCTGCAACGCAACCCTCTTAGCTATAAAAGGAGCGAACCTCCTCCTTGAATGAGTTGGCCTTTCTCTCATCACTACTCTTATCCCTTCAACTACCTTACCACCAACATCACCATGCAGATCAAGGCCATTCTTTTCGCCGCATTCGCTACTTATGGCATGGTAGACGCCGGATGCTATATGCGAGCCATGAGCGGGCCCACCTGTAATGGGGAACCGGGTGCAGTTCGTGATATCACCCGTGCCAACGTCTGCATCAACGTCGAGGGACGACAATCTTATCTCGTTCACGGCGCAGATTGTAAACACGTAAGGCACATGGCGTACTGGAAGAACTCATGTGGTGGCACTCCTGATCAAACCAACGACTTGCCCAGCGGCCAATGTTACAGAGTTGGTCCTGCTAAAAGGATGAACATCAAAATGGTTTAACCAAGCGTTGGTGAGTTTCCCGAGACGCGGACTGATTAGCTCGACTAACAGATTTCAGGACCAACGGAATCGCTTATCAATCGAGCGAGCGTACTGAGAAATGTTCTCTGAAGTGATGGACTTGGCCTTGTGACCAGCTCGGTGCAGTGCGCATGACAGTCTGTCGTGTGTAGAAGTACAGGTACAAAGTGAGAGGAATTCAGATTTTTCACGTCAGAGTCTTTGAACCTACAAATCAAGTTGCAATCATAAACATTTCTCCGCATCATGACTGTCATATTTTGTACACTTTCCAGTCAGGTCTTCTAAAGCTTCGTTTCTCCCCCTCAACAGTCTGCGTCCAACACTACTCTCCTTCAATAGACAACCAAATCCCCTATTCTATTCCGTTGTGTTCTTACTTGAATCACATGATAGTGTGGCTCAATTAACATCCCGTGATCGTTCCATACAGTAGTATCCGAGCTCATGCTCGTGCCCTGATCGTCCTGTGTTTTCTACTATTGTGCCTTGGGCAATGGGAGCCTTACTGTTAGGCTGGATGTCGTGGCAGGCAAATCCCCTGAGTCTTCAATCATCATCGGCGGGACACAGGGACCAGTTGTCGGCACCATGAAATCCTGGATACTGGCAAGTAAAGCTAAAGTTCGGTCTATTGTAAAAGACGGTATTGCATGGCAACATCAGAACTTTTTGACGGCCAGAGGCATTCGGGCATGAATATGATGTTCTGAGGGTTTACACACTCAGGCGGATGCAGCATCATGGGGTCATGGGAAGATGTCCAACTAATGCCACTCACAATGTACTTCATTTGGAGAAAGTTCAGGAAATGAGTGCGCCAAGTATTGAACGAGCGACTTCTCACTCTTTAGTCTGGTTGGCTCCCTGGAGGGCGAGGATCGGAGTTTGAGGCACGTACTGTAAGTACGCCGCAGCGAATTCATATGTGAAATAGCCTCAATTACCATCATGTCAGTTTCTTATCGATTCAGCAAACAATTTTCTCTTATCTCTTTTGGGCCAAAAGCAGCCTTGATGTGGGTCTTTTGCCTGAGTGTTGATATTATATGAGGCGCTCCACAAAGTGGTGCAAGTACTTATATGTTTGTTTTGTTTGCAAGCTTCTGGAAAGAGTCTCTCAGTACCAATCGTCCACCTATCCTAATACGCCAACTTATATTTGTCTAGATGTTGGTATCACTGCTAACATAGCAGCGATCTAGGGCTGAATTGGTGAAATATCCTCTCTACGGCTTCAACCCTATACGTCTGGCTCCGCCTTGTCAGTTAACTCTATCAGTGTCCCAGAGTTAAACTGATGGAGGACCTTGCTCAAAAGTAGTCCTGTAGACTCGAGTTGAACTCTATCAGTGGCCTCATTATGTCTGTCCTTTGACCATACATGACCAATGCCAGTTAGTGAAGTTGGAGGCTGAAGCCTACCTTGTTTTACACCGGTGTTGGTGTTCCATGGGTCATTGGTACAAGGCTCTAGGTTGTTGATACTGTTCAGTGGGCAACGATAAATGCCTCATTGTCATGAACAAAAAAAGAAGAAAAAGAAAAAGAAAAAAGCTAATTGTATTCTAAGTCAATCGCCCGCCAAGCTTGACAACGTCTTCGGGTTTATGATCAAGGCTTGAAGATTCCATATTACTGAGACTACCACGCAGGGTTTGATACTAAGTGAGCATGCGGAAGTGCCGAGAGCAAAACCCAACTTGGCAATCGAACGCCTTCGTCAGATTTACGTACAGTGATAGACATGAAGACGTCAATATCAAGACTTTACTTCTGCAGCACAGTGCTAGCATCGAAGGTTGCGTTTGTTCGAAAGTCGGTATACGCTCACCCCATGATAAGTATAATATCCTCTTCCTCCCATCCTCAAATTTCAAGCTGGCTTTGATGCCATATCCTTTCTGCCAACGAATCATCAACAAATGCCACCCCGGGCCACGCAATATCTACTAGAGCCCTCCGCGCCTCTTCCCACCTGCTGATACCAGTAGCCCTCGACCAGTTGCATAAATGTTTCAAAAAGTCGGACTGCAAAGATTGCAGCACCTGTTGGTGATTGACCTTCATGTGCCTTGCCAAGCTGAACGCACCCACAAAGGCCTTCCAAAACCAGAGCTTTGATGTAGCGATAGATCCTGCGTCGAGAAGACCCTCGCTCCTAGCCAGGTCCCAACTCAGATAAGCAAGGATGTGCAGATGGAAGTTGACCTCCAGTAGCCCTCCCACGTTCCAAAGCCTAAGCACTTGATGGAGGTACAGCTCTGCAGCAATATGTATCCCAGACCAGGAGCTTTCCATACCTGGAGGCATTTCCCTTTCGCGGGTTTTACCTCCGTATCCAGACAGTGAATCCATATGAGTTTCTACAGCCGTGAGGATTAGCTTAGTCGCAGCACCTTCAAGCCACATTCGTTGGAGAACTGGCTTTAGACCTTTGACTGATACTCCCAGTCGACATATCTCAGTCAAGGCTAGCAGACAATCAACGGTTCGAGATGCATCAATGTCGCGGAATCCTACGATTGAGGACAGTGGAGCAAAGAAATAAGGAAGCATCTCCATAGTTTTCAGTTTCAGGTTCAAGCCGCCAGCCTCCACGTAATACCGCTCATGCATTATCGCTATCTTGGAGCCTGCTGTTTCACTAACATCTGGGGGACTCTCAAGAACACGGCTTTTGCAGGCTGATATGAAAGAGTACGTGCTATTACTTCAGTTAGGGACGTTGGGTTCACATTCGGTTTATACCACATACAATATGATGTATCGCATGGAAAGCTCTGCAGTGATACTTGGCTCCGCTGGGTTGGACTTACCCAGAGGGCCATAGATATCCATGAACTTCATCAGTCCGTTGAGATGGGTTTCGGAAGCCACAGAGTTTCCCAGGTAGCACTACAATGGTTAATAAAAAAGTTGGAAAACACAAGACCAGAAGAAAGATACAATCATACCTCAGTGATACACAAAGTGGATATTTGCCGCACGCACATAGCGTATGACTTTGGCTCCAAGCATTGAAGCCATTTGTTTACCGAGCGTATTGTTTCTATTTTATGGAGTAGTAAAGTGGGCTTGTACGAGTTGAGCTTCCCCACGTTTACAACATAATGGAAACCAGCGATGAGGAGGGTATTACTAAGTGCGTCAGGGTAGTGCATAGTCTGTGCTAGTCTGGAGAAATTAGTTCCAGCGCGATAGATAGTCACCAAGTTTGACAGTTAACTTACAAGTTCTGTCGTTTGTCTCGTAATGGAACTTCGTAATTGTTACCAACTTCGTGGACTAACAAAGATCAGCAGTGTTCAGTACAGTATTGACAATCTTGGTACTGACAATAGTGGAAGAGCTCTAGAGAGTGAAGAGGCAAATGGGTTGGACGTGCAGGGCTAATGGCCTTTGGCGGTGACTTCGAAACTGGCTCAGCTGCTATGGCCCAAGGCTGCTGCTCTCCTGGGAGACACGATTTACGGCGCTCACGAAGAGGTAGGACTGGACCTGCATACTCACAAGTCTGTCTAGTAGTAGCACAATTTCCACTGTTATTGCTGTAGTTAGCTGATGATATGACTCGGGATGATGCGCAGATAAGCGCTAGTGACGGTATTTTCTTTAATAGGATATAAACTGGGGAGAGAGAACGGGGTTGCTGACTAACCAGACAGGCCTTTGCTCATCGCATCTGACATGCTTATTCTTGCACGCCATACATCCCATGCGGCTCCGGATGTGTCTTTTTCGGGTTTTTGGCTGTTGCTCTTGGTCCGAAGGATTTATCATTCTGTCGGCCCCGTCTCCACAGTTCGTGTAGGATCGCTTTAAGTCAACAGGATAGCGGCAGAGTGCCCCAGCTTTACACACAGAAACAACAAAAAAGAGCAAATTTGAAGGAATCCAAATTCAAGTGCCTGACTCTACGCAGAATAACGAGAGGGGTTCGTCCAAGGTATGGCCCCACTCGGATCAACTATCTTGAGCCAATGACATTATTCTGAGAAGCTTGGCACGGAAATTGGCAACGACCCGAGATCTTCTTTCAACTTCCTCGGTTAAAAGTAGCATTTTGTTATTATACCCAGATATTTAACAAGTAAGCATCGTACTACCCTGTATACTTGGTTTTTATTGTATTGACTTATCATAGATGCCCGAGTCTCTTAATTCTCTTCAATTTCCTAATAATAGCTTTGACCTCTATGGCAATACAAAACTCTTAATGCATTAATATGATGGAAGTTTCATGCGGCAACTGAACCCTAACCAACATGAACATATACACTAGGTGCTTCATCATGACAGATGATTGCTCATATATAATCATATTGATAACTATATGAGCTACGAGAAAATTTAGTTAGATATGTAGAACTTAGCTACGTCTCTAGACCCCCAATTTTCCCCTCGAAGAGCGCATGTCTCATGCCAGCCTTGCCAGTTGACTTAGTTCTTGCCCTTGGACGACGTCCAGATAGTAGTAGAGCCACCGTTCTTGAGCATAACGAGCTCTCCGTCATCCTGGACAGCAAGGTATGTCTTGTTGTCACCACTGGGCGCAGCAGTGTTGGTGTGCCAAGTGGCTTTGCCATTCTTGTCACTGGAGAATACGCTGTTAATAACCTGATACAAAACTTGAACAAGACACGGAAGACTTACTAGATGCAGAGATTACCATCACCCTGCATGATGGCACCCTTTGCGTTGCTGATTTGCTGGTCGGTGCTCTGCCAGGTGCAGCGGGTGCCCTGATAGACGGCGAGCTTGCCATCGTCTTGCATGCGGAGCTCGACGGAGCGATTTTTGCTGAAGATGCTCATGCCAACCATGAGCCAATCGCCGTTCTCAAGAGTGCCGTAACCCATTGTGAATGATTGATGTGTGGTAGTGAATTGGGAATGAGGTGCTGAGTGAAGATGAGACTTGTTGAGTTGCGAGTTTAAGATCAAGCTTGGGGAGAGGAGGAGGGGTTCTTATAGATAATGAGCCGTCTGGGCGACCTTGAAAAGACCGTAAGAGAATACCTTAGAAATCAGTTTACCTGTGAAGGTGTCTGTATGTCTCACCTACAGACCTTACATGCCGTCCTCTACGTCCAATTATTTTCATTATGATTGCCTCATGTTACCATGCATCATACGGTTACACGTATCGGTCACATCCTCTGTCGTTCCCTAGCCTATCGGCACATCGAGAAACCAAGTTCCGATCAGCGATTGAGACACGTATGATGACAATCGAGCGGTAAGTGTGTCCTGAATGGAGCACGGTGTTTTTTTGAGGGAAGAGTAATCGTTGATATCATGCCATTAGGCAGATTACTGGCCTAGATGATCGACCCTGACAATGAAATCTTTGCTACCAGTTCAGATTATATGATACTAAGTTTATCTAGTTCCTAGGAATACTTACCTATGTTTTTGTACTAATTAAGATTGTTGATCAGAATACTCAAAGACCAATTGGAAGCTGGTTTAGAAAGCTAGGAAACGGGAGCCAAAAGACTGATAGTTTCTCATCAGACGACACGTCAATCCAGCTGCACAGGAGAATCTGTTTTCCGGGGAGGCGGGGTCAGAGGATATCTCAATCGTGAAGAGTTTTGCAGTGCTGGGTTGCACAGTCGGTATGTTTCATCAGAAAGGGCAGCTACCTGGTCAATTCTCTCTTTTGTGTCTCAGATTCAGCCCGCCACAGAATTTCCCGTGTCTCAGTGCTAGACCTTTCTGGGAGCAGAAATGGCCATGTCTTTCGATGCGTTCAGGCTTGGCCTTTATGCAACCAGGAACCAAGTTCCTTGTTGAAGCTTAGCTTTGCAACTGTTATTGGCACATTCGTCCTCACTACCAATTATTAATTAATCAGTGATGCTTATGCATTCTAAAAGCTGTTATAACAATTCGAGACGAATAATTGCTCTTGTCGAATCGTGAATATGCTTTACATACAATTCTGCTAGTTCCTGAGACCTATTTCAATGCGTCGATTCAGACTGGCTAAGGCGGGGTAATGAGACATGAAACGTAAACAAAGGACGACAAGGTCATCTTTTAGCCCGGGCTGTCCGATACCTATCACTTATGACAGCAAGACCTGCATAAGAGCGGAGAGTTAGAGGGCCGGACCGATGTCCCGTCCCACACCATCTCACATCTGTAGATTTGTCTAGCTATTCTAGATGTATGTCGAAGTGCAGATTGTCTCCACGATTGAGTAAACATGAACTTCTTGTTTAACCAGATATTTACAGCACTAAAGAGACAAGGTAAACAAGCTATTTCGCTTTGCTGTGTGTCTGCCTGATGCCACACTCGGGCTTGAATTTGAGCCGCTGGCAGCCGAGCGACAAGACACTGTGGCTGCAGAAATTCTTATCGTGTATTTCCTAATAGAATGATTTGCCTCCGATCTACATCGATCAAAACAGGGGCACCATCACCGGCTGGTCGGGCGGTGTGCAACTTGCTTACAGCTGCTTGAAGTATGGTCACAGAGGGCCCCGCTATGCACGACGGACTTCTTTCGGTTGAGGGACTTGAATAAAATGTAGTACTCTACTTAATCTTCAAGTCTTTCAATATGCCGACGTAAGCTCTCCACGCTTCCAATAGTTTCTTTGCTGTAACTCCAGGCGCTGCTTGTTACGGCCCTCACGGTTACGTCACGTATACCCCACATTTTTCGGTCAACACCTGGCTCACCCATATGAGCATAAGCCTCCCAAGCTCGCTCCTGCACACATAAGCCTTACCCTATAGCTCACTCGGCTTATCATCAGATTTACACAAAAGCTCACTTGACTTATTATCAGCTATTATTGGGAGTATACGCTTAATGTCTCTTTAGAACATGATCAGTGGCGTTACCCACGGTTGTATATCGTGCAATTGTAATCCTCACGGCTGTGACATAATTATTGATACCGAGACGGGGGGGATAAAAGCGCAAGCTTAGTGCTATCGATGGGCTGGTAAGTATGAACTCGCTCACGTGATCATTCAAACTCAACTACATGAATCACTCTTGAATGAGAGGCCTGTTGTTTATCTCTTGGACGTCGCCAAGAGTGCCCAGCTCAAACGTTAACTACTCTATCTTAACAACGCTCACAATTGGTGCGGCACGAAAAAGAACATTTTCCCCGATAAATAATCAATCCAAAAATTACTGCTTTTGAAAGCACGTTTTCTTTCCGAGTAGGTGCAGTAAGCCAAGGTGTATTCGACCGTCACGCCCCATATCCAAAAACATGTCTCAACCAGTCACGTCTCCACGTGCTCCAATTAAACCGCGTAATTTCCAACCTCACCTTTCGACTTCACCCTTCAACCCCAGTCACTCACCATTCCTTTCCGCCATCAGTCCTCACATAAAATGCCCATGTCCTGGTTCCGCTGTAGAGGAAGACTACTCACTCTCTCGGTATTCTTCCTCTTCGGCACATTCTTCTGCCTCACAAAATACTCAGATATGGCCTCGTTACGTCAGGGTTCGCTGCTAGCCCTTCTCACGGCAGCGCCGGCTGTTATCGGCGCTGATCCGAAGCTCAAATGGTATCCTCCTAGTGAGAACAAGGTCAATTCTTTGAGTTCGGCGATTGATGGGGAGGGTACTTATGGGTTTATCTTTGATTCGTCAGAGACACCTGATGAGAAGTACGGTACTTATAATTGGTGTAACATGCCACATGCCAGGAAGAGGGAGTACAAGAAGCCATCGAAGGAGTATGAGCTTCAATATGTTGAAGTGGTAGGTCTGGCCTTTTATGCCTCAATCTATTGGGAATGAGATGACTTACTCGAGTCCAGATCCAAAGACATCACAAGCGCACTCCCTACGCAAGCAACGCGTTTCCTGTGGAGCCATACCAATGGAACTGTGATAACCAGGGCTTGTACTATTTCGGTAGACAATTTACCGATAAGCCCAAACCTAACGCCCAAGGTTACTGGAAAGGTTTCATCTCCGACATTAACCCATTCATCCCATCCGGATGGATCGGATCTTGCCAATTCCCCCAGATCACAGCTGAAGGTCTCGATGATTCATGGGTCCACGGCAAAGATCTTTATGAAGTCTATCATGACCTTCTAAAGTTTATTCCCGGTCGGAAGGAAGACTGGCGAAGCAAGGTCAAGTTCAGAGTTACCAACAATCAGATTACGAGTCAGGTCGCGGGCATGTTCATCAATGGCATGTATCAAACTACAGATTCAGTTCCTCTGCATATTCAACAAGCGGGCGTGGACAGCCTTGAGCCGCAGTACAAGTGCAGCGTTGGAAGCAAACTGAGCAGCGCCATCAAATCGTCTTCCAATGCGGACTGGAAGAAACATCTCGACAAAACCAAGAATCTTTACAAGACGCTGGATGATATTTCTGGTGTTCCAGCTGATGATGAGGGCTTTCATGAGAGTTTCGATCATTACTACGACAACCTCTCTGCCCGACAATGTCACAGCAAGCCCTTCCCATGCAAGCTTGTCGACGGGAAGAACTCAAGTACCTGCGTCGACCAAAAGCTTGCCAACAAAGTCTACAGATTAGGTCAATGGGAATACTCCCAGATCTACCGCGATGCACCTGCTTCCCTCGCTGCATCAGCTACATCATGGGGAGTATGGATCGCCGAGTTAGCCAGCCACTTCCGAGCTGTTATGGACGGCAAGCAAGATATTTTGTATCTTCACAACTTTGCTCACGACGGTTCCGTCAGTCGTCTTTTGAGTATTCTTCAGATTGACGTTATGGTCTGGCCTGGTATGGGAAGCGAGGTTGTCTTTGAACTTTACAAGAAGGGTGGAGATGAGTATTTTGTGAGAGTCTTGTTCAGTGGAAAGACGTTGAAATCATCGCATCCGGATTTGGGAGTTATGGAGATGGTGCCTGTCAAGACGTTGTTGGGGTACTTTGATGGATTGACTGGTAAGGACGCCAGTCTTGTTAAGGGAAGATGTTCTGGAGAAATTCCCCTGTAGAAGAATACTACCCTAATTTGTTGCGGTTTGCTGCTGTACGATGTACTGATCCCTAATTGGCCCTCAATTGAGATCCATTTAATTGCCTGCATAACGGCCCAGTAAAACGGTAACCTACCTGCATGAAACAAAGGCCTTGTTCACTCTGGATAGCAATAGAATCATTGTCTTAGGTCGAGTACCGCCAAGCATCAAATGGCGCGGTAACCGAACAAATGCAAAACAAGTTTGCGACTTGACTCTTTCAAGGAAGCAGATTTATTAAGTTAATTTGAGCCTGACCCTTACCCCTAAAGTGGGCTGTGAGTGACCAATCACAAGTGACTAGTCTTGTTCTCCCCTAACAACGGTGATAAATTAATTACCGTATTGAAAAAGGTTTTGCGAGAAGCTCAATTCATGATCATCTTTCTTATCGTCGAAAAAAAGCCGTTGTACAACATCAAACTCACTGCACTACAACGGCCATTCATTCCACTGCTGCCCTTCTGTAAAAAGGGGGGCGCATTGCATTGTTTTTAGAGTATCAAGGACCAATTACGCAGGAAGCCGCACCACCACCACGACGCGCGGGCACTATACTGCAACCACCCTCAAAAATGCAGCATTCCAATTGCAATTCCAGCTCTCCAAGCTTCAGCCCAAAGTCAAGCCGAAGCCAGAGATCGAATTATAGCGCCAGCCCAGTCGAGGACACGGCGTCAAGTTGCAGCTCCAGCTCGAGCTACTGCCCGCCATGCAAACGGTACTTTCGCTGTGAATCAGCTCTCGATCAGCACATTCTCGCCAAGCATCACGACACGTACTGTTGGCGATGCGACAGGCATTTTACTCACGTCAGCGGTCTGGAGCAGCACATCGCCAACTCTTCAAAGCATCATGTTTGCGCGCACTGCGATCATGAGCCGGATTATGACACCGAGGAGGATCTGAATGAGCATTTGGAAGATTTCCACAATGCGTGTCTTGAGTGCAACGAGGTGTTTTATGAGCAGGATGACTTGATCCAGCATGACGTGGAAGCCCACAATCGCTGTGCGACGTGTCTAAAATTCTTTGATTCACCATCGAATCTTCTTAACGTGAGTTTTTGTCTCATATGTCTATGTCTCAAAATGTCTGACTTGTCGATTTTTAGCACGAAAGGGTTCATCTGGAAAAGAATATCAAATGTCTCGCATGTCCAAGAATGTTCATCACTAACTCAGCAATGATGCTTCATCTTGAGCACGGAACTTGTGAATCAGGTGCCAATCTGCGCGTTATCAATAACTTGGTAGCAGATTGGTATGAGGACTACGGATCTGCCGGACATCAACACGAAGACGACTTCCGGTGCGAGAATTGTGGGTCCCATTTTCTTCGTCTGAGTGCTTTACTTCAGCATGCTGAGAGTGAGACTTGTGATGCTGCTGTTTGGGATTTCTATCGAATTTTCGTCCACATAGAGTACAATCAGGATGCGTTTCAACTGTTTGATTATTAATGGTGGTTATTTAGCTGATACAGAATCATTTGGATTAATGTCTATATACTTCACGTTTATGAGTTGTTTTAGTTTAGGTAGCTTTAGCATGGCGCATTGAAGGAATTTGGGTCGTTTTGGAAAATACTGTTTGCCCGAGGAGAGGCTTCGATATCTAATGTCAAATGTGGCGACGTACGTAAGCATGCAACGAACCATGAAGTCTTCCAGAAGTAACTTACAACTTACAAACAAGAGGATGGAATATTTCAGTCTGAGAAGATTTCCGATTTCTCCACAATATCCAATACTTCTGAACTAGAATCAGAGGAATTCTAACGACGATTTTACCATCACTGAAAATTCGGATAACATTCTGGGTACAGGGTAGTTTCTCTTCACATTATCACAACCGACATCATGGAACCCGCACGCAAGCGCATCAAGCTCGAAGAAGACTTGCCGGGGAATGGCAATGGGTCCAGTAACGTTCCGCCCGAAAACTTGGACCCCGTTTCCTTCTCCTCGAAAGCAGCATATACTCCTCACTGTCAAACGTGCAAGCTGTTCTTCCACAGCAATGCAGAGCGCGAACGCCATAACTCGAAATGGCACTACACCAGTGTTTGCTACGCATGCGACGAGGGATTCCCAGATCGATCAAAACTTGATCATGTAAGTATTGACTCTGTGTAGAGAGGTCACCTGGATGCCATCAGAATAACGTCAGCTCATATCATGTTACAGCACAGGAGAAGTGCACATCGCAGAAACCCAATCGACTGTCTGGGCTGCGACAAATCATTTTACAGTCGCTCAGCTATGATGTCCCATCTTGAAAGCGGCGGATGCGAATCCAGGCTGAAACGCAAACTCATCGCCAAGGCTGTAAACATATACTGCCAGTCACTCCTGCGGGATTGCAAATCCAATCTGACGAACTTCCGTTGCCCAGGGTGCAGCATCACATTCGAAATGCTGCATAAACTCTTCGCACACCTGGAGCAAAGGGCTTGTGTCCTGCGAAACTGGATCGAGGAAACTAAAGTCAAAGACTTGCTTATCGCACTCGAAGGTCCAGTAGAGCGAGAAAGGGATAGATGGCCCCAGTGTACTTCCTGCAAAAGATCGTTCTCAAACGCCCATGCGCTCGAACAACACTTAGTGGCTAAGCATGCATCCACATATTGCCTCATCTGCAAGATTCGTTTCGAAAAGGCTGACCAGAAAGAGTCCCACGTTACCTATTACCATCCGAGTCGATCGGCTGCTTCTACAACGGCAGGGCCCGTTCCCACCACGAATGGAGTAACCTCTACGGAACAGACGATTTCCTTAATACGAGGAAATGGTCAAGGCGGCCAAGCACAAGCATCAGTGGCTCCAGCGGCAGCTGTGCCTGCTAGCAACGCACCAGTTCGTGTCAAGACAGAGCCAAGAGCAACGATGACTGTGAGAATGGCAGACATCCCTGTCAACACAACAGCCGTTGTAAAGACAAAGGCACCATCACCTGCCAAGGCTCCAGTGACAGCGCCTCCCGTGCCAAAACGGAAAAAGCAGACACAGCAACAGCCCCAAAATACTCCAAAGACGTTCAAGTGCCGCTACTGCAATTTCAGCTGGGGGGACGAGGACATGATTATCAGGCATTACGGACACAACCACAATTCAGAAAACGAAACATGGTGCGAGCTTTGCCAGGAACAGTTCACATATGAAACGTATCTGCCGCACCTTTTGGACGCACCGATTCACTTCATGTGCACGATTTGCATTGACTATTTGTTTCCAGAGTGTGCTATCTACAGGCTATCAGATGCACCACGAACCTTGCCAGACCATGGCTCAGAGGAGGCTTTGCTTGCGCACATCGAGAATGAACATAGTCGATGTCTGCCGTGTAATAAGTGGTTTTTCCCCAAAAAGGAACTTGACACCCATAATGATTTCAACCACTTTTCACATCTCTGCGAGTCATGCGATTTAACTTTCCAAGATGAGGAGGCTCTTGAACATGTGAGTTACCCAGTATGCCTATATAGTCTTGATTGGACTACTAACGAATATAAATCGAAAGCATCAAGAAACGCACCCGGAAGAACCGTTTGACTGTCTGGGATGCAGCAAGAAATTTAGGACATACTCGCTTATGATGGAGCATCTGGAAAGCGGAACCTGCAAATCAGGCGCAACACAGGAATCGATCAGAACAGCCATCCAGGACCTGTACATGCGCTATAATCACCGCTGTCCCGAAACCGATGTTTATCCTATTAGACTGAACTTTGCATGCTACACTTGCAAGACAACATTCGACCGCATGGCCTCTCTTCTTCAACATCTCGAGCGCCGAGAGTGCCCCTTGCGAGATTGGCAAAGAAGCGCGCACGTAAAAAGGATATTTTACGGACCGTTGAAAAGGAGAGTTCTCGCACACGTGGAGTGTACCAAATGCAACAGACTTTTCAAGAACCAGTCGATGCGAAACAAGCATATGCAGGAGAAACATGACGAGTTCTACTGCTTCGCATGCAAACGGGATCACAATGAAATGGCAACCCATTTCCGTGAGATGCAAGGGCCATGTAATTGGAAATGGGACGGGGAATTCCCGTGCACTGACTGCAGCCCTGTCACAACCTTCAAAAGAGAATGGCAGCTTTATCAACATCGGTGGACAGAGCATCTCGGCTGTGCGTTTTGTGGAGTCAACTTTGATAACAAGGAAACTCTCTCACGCCACGACAATAAATACCATCGCAAGTGCGGGATCTGCGCTAATATCGAGCCCAGCTGGTGGGATCTCAGAAGTGTAAGTCACTTTTACAGGCTTGTAAATATGCCTTTTACTGACGTGGTTGTGATAGCATTATTCTGCGAAGCATGGCATCAAGCTTCCACTGCGGCCAGCCGCAGTCTTCGAGGAACCAGAGGCAACGCCAGTCGAGGAAATAGCCCCAGTCCAGGAAGTAACACCGCCTGTATCTTTGGACCCGGAGGCACCACCATTTAAACCAGCTACGACAACGCCAAAGATGAAGGAGGAGGGGAAAGCAAGGCGAAAAACAAAAGTGAAGAAGGGACAAATGTTGATCACGAGTTTCGTCCGTGAAATATAGAGAGATAGAAGCGAAAGGTATTCAAGAGTTGGAAAGCCAGGGATCAAGTTACAGCATAGCAATAATATATAAAGTATGTCTCTCATTTCCACTATCTCAAAGCTTGCTAATGGCCATCCGAGCTTGTGTATTCATATCATTGGTATATATACCTGATTAGAAGTACTCTCAACTTCCTCAGAACAATGCTTCATGCTGAAGTTGATCCCTGTAATTCTATCACCAGTCATTGGTGATGCCCCAGGCACAACTGTGTACTTCATACTAAACCCCAGGTGGCCAATTTGGGGGGAGGCTGGTCGAGGAGGGGTGACTGATGTTACCTTACACTGCACTTCCTTCAGTGGGTCACAATTACCTTGCCAAGCGTCTAGCTACTTGTCAACTAAATCAATGCCGGTAATGTACATGACATTCTCTTGTTCTACTGGTCGACCCTAGTAACTCATCCTCTCCTTTATTCTTCATTGGTGTCATTGAAGGCTTTCCTATTGCTTCTCAGGTAATATCCGTATGATAACAATTATCACTTGGTGGTGATTTAGTGTTGTATTGGAAGTATGATCTATTCCAGATAGCTCAGTAAGGCTGAGCCTTTGGGTGCAGATCGCGATCCGGGCCAGAATAACTGGTATTGCGGCCCGCTCTACCTACCCCATGGTCTTTCGTACATCACCGTCGTAACTATCGGGACCCTCATATAGGACCGTGAATTGATATTTTTCATCTTAGAGAGAGTACATGCCACTTTGTAGAAGAACAAGAAGGCAGATGAAAGTACAGTTCGAATGTCTTCCAAGATTCTGATATAAAACCTTCGAGAAATTAACTTCAAATAAGACTGCAAGGGCTTATCCAATGTATTTACTCATTCAATGTGTTATCAATTTACCTTAAATAACAATCTTACCCCGTATCCAACCCCTTAACCTGCTAATGAAAGGAAAATGGCTTTCTGATCCAGATGGGGAAATACTGGATGCCTGAAGCTCTTGCGTCACTGATTCGAGGTCGTAAAGCTTTGGGTAAATGTCATTGATGTCCAAGCTGACTGCAGGTAACACCCTCGCACGCTTCAAGGTGTCATCTGTGGCCCATGCATAGCCAGATGTGAATGAGTTTACGCTCATCCCCACCTCTGTAGTGGTGTCAGGTTTTGGTGCCTGCTCATATTCTGGGTCCTCTGTTGGAATCTCAACATCATCCATTCGGAATTGTTGATGTGTATGGCCAGGGGCTTCATCGAGTCCCGTGGTGATAAATTCTTCCCACCCAAATGAGGATTCTTGTATAAAGAGAGGCATTCGATCCTTGTGTTTGTCCACGATATCCAGTGGTGTTGTGAGAAAAAAGAGCGATTGGATATCGAGCACCAACTCTGCAGTCATTGTGTTAATTCCTTCGACTTCCTGAGTTACGCCGTTGGCCGAATACTGCAGGCGTTCGAGCTTAGCCTTATCATCAATGCCTGATGTCTTGTTTCTTTCCGAAAGAGATGATATAATCGCTTTGCTGACCAAAATGCAGTGTCCTTGCCTTGGACGAAGGATTACCCCTAGAGGTGAGTCCCCGAATCTACATAGGAGATCGCCTTCTCGGATGCAAGTTGATGAGATACCGATATCTCCTTCTGCAGTGACAAAGAAGAGTGATCTTTCTCGCATGTTTGATCGACTCGACGTGGAGTGAAACATCGGCTTTGTCTTGCCAAAGGTGCTCGATTCTAGAACCGCGTGTCCTGGAGACGCTGGCATATATAACCTTGTGTTGATAGAATCAAGATATATGAGCTCCTGCTCTAACACCGTCTGCGGCCCCCGACGCCCTGATTTATCGAAATAGCCGACGAGGATACTGATCCAATCCTTTTGTCGACATTGCATCAAGTCTTCTTCTGCCAATAACTCTTCAATTGGCAAAACCGGGCTGGTCTTCATACCCTTGACGTGAAATCTCTCCGGAGACGCTAGTATTGATCTCTCGTTGAGAGCCAACGGTGGCATAGGAGTACCTAAGTCCCGAGTATCGCGGTGCCCTCTAAAAGACAGTTGCAGAAGCTCGCTGAAACTCACAACACTGGGGGAGCTTTCATCCACCCCGTACTTCGAATAGTACCATTGAATCGCATCCCGATAAACATTCTCCACCGGCTTATCGTATCTGACGTCGAAATCGTCGACGTGAAAGCCGCTACAAATACCGAGGAGACCATAGACCTTATCACGAGGATCTTGACACAGCGAGTTCCTGGTGATATCCATGAGACCATGAAGTGGGTAGTCGCGCTCCTGATTATCTCCCAGCTTATCCAGCCGAAACGGAAAGGCAAGACTAATCTCTTTGATGAGCTCATGATTGACCGGGCTGAGTTCCCAGAAGCTAGGGATTTGCTCGAGCGAGTTTCGGATTCTGGTCAATATATCCCAAGATATGGTAGTCGTGGCGTTGTCACCGAAACACAATTCTAACCTTTTGGCCAAGAGAACCTCCTGAACTATCCAGAGACGTCTCCAATATGGTAAACGGCAGATACCCTCTAGGCTGAGAAGATCGATATTTGGAAATCCTTTAGCCATGCTGGCCTGAACAAACACACGCTCCTCCCACTCATTCGATTCGCATGCTACCATGTGTCGCCAGGTCTGAAACCACTCTGACTGAGCTTCGATAGTCTTCCGGTGAGCGCTGTACCTGGTCGGGTGTCGCCTTTTGACCTTATGTACGCTCGAGTGCCAATTGTCACGTTGCTGGAGGAAGATCTCGATTTGCCACTTGCTAAGCTCTGTACTCCGCAACTCTAGGTGTTTCATGAAAAGTTCGCGTCTCGTAATCTTAAGTCTGTTCAAATTCTCAGCTTCTTCTGGGCTCAAAAATCGATCCACCATTAGCTGCGGTGTCTCCGACCAACGTTTTTGCTGGTCAAGCCTGATCCTTTCTAGGTCTTGGCGTAGTCGTTTTGTGAAGCCTTTTAGTGCTTCGTATTGGCCAGAAAGAAAAGTGGGAATGTCCTTCATTTCTTGGATTTCAAGCTTCTGGAGCTTATCCCAAGCCCCAGCATGACATTTGAGTTGCTCGACTTGTAAGTCTAACTGTTGCTTGACTGCCTCATATTGGTCTTCCTCTGGCCATTTCCATGCTTGTACCTGGACGCTTAGATCAAATAGGGCACGGCGTTGTTTCATATCTAATTGTTGCATGCTTTCGATTTGATGAATCCATTCCTTGCGCTGTGGCAAATCATAGATCAACGTGAGTTGTTGACGAAGATCAATGATTGATCGCTGGAAGTGTCCCAGCTCTACCATGATCTCGTAATAGATCTCGTCTGACTGAATCATGATCTTAGCAGGTGTACTTGCAGAATCTACCGAATGTCGGTTCATTTCCGTCCCGATCTCAGAAACTCTTCGGCATGGCAGTGTCAAAGATTCTACTAGAATTCCCTTGTCAGTGCTGTTGAAAGCGCGGAAAGCTTGCATTTGAGACTTCTTGAACTTTTGAAACAGCCTCCTCAGAGGTTCTTCGATCACATTCCGCTGTTGGGCTTGAAGAAGCTTGAGCTTGTCGAGTAGTGCGTATTGCTCAGCCACTGTATCTTTGAGGCTTTGCAAGTCTTGTCTCAGCTGGGCGTAGAATGGCAAATCGCTCTCTGTATCCTGGATCATGGTGGGAAGTCTTTCCAACTCTAATTTGTGTCGCTCACGCTCGGCCTTCATGCGAGACCACCGGTTATATTGATGTTCGAATCTCGCTTGCCACGAGTACGGCGCCAACTTGGAATCTTTCTTTTCGCGGGTGCTCTTCTGGAAGAGTTTGATCCATTCTTCGAACTGGGCTTCGTTCCGGTCGTTCGGCTGGGGCGGTGGCGGCGGGAGGCTCGACTTCGGAGGGTTTTCTTCGAGTGTTTTTGCGATTTGGAGAGCCCCGGCAACCGTTGAATCCCACTTCGAACCGGCTCGTCCAAGCCAGACCAAAACCTGTTCTGCTTGGCTAAATATTTTCCCCATCATCTCGACTTGATGATTTCGCTCTGTGATGTCTCCTTGGTTAATACACAAGGCGTCGACCCAGAGTAGACGGGGCGTTGTGGTTCGTAGGGCAGCCAAAGCGTAGGCCAGATTGGGTCGTACCAAGACCTTCTTCCCATTCAAATCAATCTGAATAGAGGCGTCATCTTGGCCCCACGTATACGAAAGTGCTTCGTAGGCCGGGGCACTGGACAGGTCTATCGTCTCGAAAGTGCATTCTAGATTGATACACTGATACCAAGGCTCTGATGGTTTGTACCATGCTGACCTCGGCGGTAAAAGGGAGAGTAAGCGGATCTGTGATGACGACTGCTCTAGTCGGGTGTAGCTTGGGCTCATGGTCATGATTCAACTATATTGAAACCTTGAGTTATGAAATCATACCGGAATAGGAAAATGGGTGAATCTAAATATCGAAATGACCTGTCCTGTTTCAACGGCATTATGGGCTGGATAGTTCGCCTTGAAGGCAGCCAAGGCTGCAGACCATCACAACCTCCACTACCAACACAGCCGCAGCCACAATCACAACTACTGCTACATGTCAACATATGATTTGTCCCTCGCTGCAGCTGGACGAATTGCAATGAAATCAGCAATAATGCTACAACCCGACGACTATACCACTGAGAGAAAGCTGCTCTTTAGACTTGGGCTTAATATACGGTATCTCCCGACACTGGTCAAAACTGCCCGGCTGGACAGCCACATTCACTATGCGACATCAGTATCCAGAATAGCTTATAGGCTGACAGTAAGGCAGTCGAAGGAAGTAGTTGCAGTTCTATAGCCCAACAATAAAGAACCGATCCAGCGCGGTCGGCGGCCTGGCAGCCCCCACTACTACCTCCACTTGCTAAACGATTAAAATAATTTATAGGGCCGTGGCAGTTACAGCAGTTATTAAACCGAACTATACCTATTTATTTCTTATCTATATAATTATATACCTATTTTTAGGTTTTATAATAAATTAATCTACTTTAGGAATATGTTACGCCCACTTCTGATTGGGCCAGAAACCCAGGGATTCGGCAGATCTTCAGGAGATTGCGAGTCGCCTCAGGGGATTTACGAATTGTACCCGATTCGTATGCGACTCGAGACTTTTCCCTCCTTAAGCTTTAGTGAATACAATCATTGAGCCTACCTAGCCTTCCCACAAAACTAGTCACGATTGTAACCTATCGTATTACAATC
>JAAVUC010000092.1:67934-82450 GCA_014898925.1 Fusarium nelsonii | reverse complement strand
GAAGGACCTAATAAGACTTTATAGTCTATAGTATATCGTCTTAAATAGCAGCATTATGTAACAGGGGTCTCGGTAGGGAATCGAGGTCTGTTATATACTGTTGTGAAGGGCAATACCGACACGAAGTGTCGGCATTGGTTGATCTTTTGGTCTATTGGTAAAGGGGGCACCCTTCCCCTCGTGACACGGCTATCCCCGTAGAGAGATAGGCCACGTGTAAGAAGGACTTAGCTATTTCAAAGCTCCCTCTCTCACCTGATATGCGCGCGCGTATGCTTCGGGCTCTTTACCGATTGTCCTGCATGGATGATAACAATATCACTTATCCCAGAATTATCCCTTCCACTTGGATCTTCCACCCCACAGGTGGAAATCTTCGACTCTAATTTTTTCAGAGAGCAACGTGCGCCATCGCTCCGCTCCCCAGATGAGGTCCGGGCTATAGCCAGAGCGTCGGGCAGTGCCAGGGCTACAAGCTTCGATCGCCCGTCTCCAGTTACGATCCCATCCTTGGGGTTGCTCATCAAGTATGGGGGTGATGTGGGCAAAACTGAGGCGCAAACTCAAAGAGCAATTCACAGTGTCTTACAAAGTGTAGTCCCTGTACCTGAGGTTTTTGGTTGGGCCGAAGATGAGGGACAAGGATTCATATACATGTCTTTGATTGATGGTGAGACATTATAAGAAAGATGGGGTTCAATGAGTGAAGTCGAGAGACAATCAGTTTGCCACGAGCTAAAGCTCATGGCTAAGGCGTGGAGAGCTTTAAAGCAAGCCGACTGCGACCCTTACGTAGGTCAGTATACTTCATACCTCTCTTGTCGGCCTCACCTGATGCGAATCTTATTTTATAGGTAGCTGGGATAAGAAGCCGCTCAATGATATCCTTTTAGCTGGAAAGCAGGAGCTAGTTGGGCCATTTCGATGCGCAGATGCTGTTCAGCAGTTTCACGAGGCCTGCGGCATTTATATTGATGGTGAAGAGCCTATCTTATTCACGGATGACGATCTCGTACCTCCCAACATCATGTTATCGCGGGGCCCGAATTCACGAGTACAAGGTATCATCGACTGGGGACAGGCGGGTTGGTACCCTGCATACTGGGAATATTGCAAAGCACGATGGGTGAGGCTGGCTCCGGAAAACTTCAGTGATGCCATGCAAGAAGAATGGCATACGCAATACCTGCCGTTAATCCTAGATCCTGTCGACAACGAGGCGTACTACTACCCGTGGCTTTATTTTGTATTGTCAAAAGGCATCTGATCTCGAACGAAGTACTAGTTAGATGTAGGGGAACACAAACTCAAAATTTCTTATTGTCCTTCCGATTACCATATTATATATAGCTTGCTATAACTAAGAATGTTAAAAAACTGATCTTCGCACAATGTCTTTGAGGTATAAAGGAAGGAATGCGCGACTGGCAAAAACATACAACAGCGGGGATTCGCTGGTCGTCACCGACCCAACTACTAATCCGCCGGTTAGTGGCTTGACTATGGGAGAGCGGACGGGATCCCGTATTTTCCACTACCTTTGGTCGTATGTATAATACAAGGGTGAGATTGATACCTATATGGTTAAAGCAAACTAGCAACACATGTCAATTTCTTTCCGCGGATCTTCCAAGACACATTGGCAAAAATCAATCTACGCAATTCGAAGTGATAGCAATGATTTAGAGGAGAAACTAGATCACTCTCATTGGCCCATATATGGGTAGCTGTCCACCGGTGGGTCGCCCGTTTATGTGACATCATTGCATGGAGCTCAAAGCTACGAGTCAACTGCGCTGGACCGCCATGTTCAGAGATCTGACGTTTCTACTCGGTATAAATAAAATAGAATAATTTCGATCATAAACTTTAGGAGTTCGATTCAATGGTCCAAGGTGATGTTCCGGTAGACAAATTCTGTCAGATTGTATCCAGATACATCAGGTCGTCCATTCGTGTTAGACATGATTAGATCTCTAGGTTCATAAACAAAAACATCAGACATGCAGTTGAGTCCACACATAGCATTACTGCTTCAGTATGAAAAGTATATGTTGTGCTTGCACTGATACAGCAATTGATATTTCTACAGTGATTCTTTCTCTCTTTCTCCCTCGAGCTTAGTAGGAAAAATCGTGCACAAGAATCTTAAGTTCCAGCAATCGGGTACCCTAGAGCACTGAAACAGACAGCTGTAATTTGCTCGTCTACTTCTGACGATGGGGATCAAGATCCACTTATCTAGATGAGATGTTGGCTGATGTGGCTGCGGCGGCGGTTAAATTCGGCGAAAAGATGGACCGGCTGATGCCATCAATGATGACTCAGCTACGCCCAGCTCGGACTATAGTACTGCCGACGCCTAGCCCCTTTGCTTCTTGACTATACACGCTCACCTACGACAGTCAATTAAACCTCTCCCATCACCGACATCATCGCGCGCTGCGCGCTTCTTCGTCCCCGCCATGTCAGCATTTGCCTCCACACATTCCTTCTCCTCATTATCAACTATTTTACATCCGACTTGAGCGCTAAAATCTGTTTATCGATGCTCCCGACACGACGCGACACGACCCGATCTCGAACAAGGCTCACCAAGAGAAGCCCGTGAATCGCGCTACAGCCATCATAAAATTCCGAATTATACCCACCTAACGAGCGCGTTCTGTGCCTCCTTTTGTGGAATAACCGGGGCTTGTAGAAGGGACCTGCTCGGATCTTACAGTTCACCTGGAGACTGAGACGACTTTGCGGTTCACCCGGAAGTCAACAGGTCGCCTGGCAGCGAAGCCGGTTTCTTCTTGGCCTGCTTTGTTAAGTATTGGGTTTCTCTGGTAAGTCCTTGATCTTGACACTAATCATCCCATTTCACTGTGATGGCTATGACGACGCAATTATGCGTTGACCTCCACCAAACGACGGCTGTGATTGAATGGCAATCGGGCGATTCAACACGTTACCTGGCCACTCCCGATCCAACCAACAGCAGCATACAATTTACGGTGCAACTCGATACGACTGAAAACCAGGGTAAACGCGGTGCCCTCTTCGAAGTCGTGATTCCTATCAAGTTCAAAGACCAGGGAAAGGCTGCAGCGATATATGTCCGTATCAGCCCCTTGATCATTAACTCTTTCGACTTCGTGACCAAGACAGACCCTCCGGATTCGGTCAAGGCGAAATTCGACTCTGCAACAACATGTCTTGACTTCCGACTCGATAAGACTGTTGCTGTACTCGTCCCCAGTTACGTCCAAGAGCCGGTCACGGCATTGCGGCCCCGCTCCGGCAAAGTCCTCGACGCTTTGCGAGAACTCTCTCATGTCACTTCTCTGCGTATTTATATCCAGGATGCGCTATTGTCCTCGGATCAACTCCGTTCTATCGGCGATGGAGTAACACAACGCATCCTCGAGCCATTCTCTGGTTCAAATTACGACATCTCTCGAATGTTTAGTGGCGAGGGAGCAAAGCATGTAGCTCTCGACAAGCCTGCACCGCCATCGTACGACAAAGCTGCAAGCCTTCTCCCGCCGATGCCTCCTCCGTACGAACGTAAAAGGCTTCGATCAGACAGCGACCAGCAACAGGATGGTAGCATTAAGGACATTTGGGAGAAGCTTCGGAAACTGGAGTCGATAGTGGCTGCCCAAGAGTCACCGGCACAAGTAGACAAGGCGCAGCTTGAGGTTCAAAGGTTGAGTGCTGAGAACACAGAGCTCAAACAGAAGATGGCACTTCTCGAGGAGAAGGTTGCAGATTTAGAACACAAGAATGAAAGCTTGGAAAGAGATGTTGCTGCGTTGCAAGCGGCACATGATAATGCTGGCGATGAGGAAGAAGCTGCAATGATAGCGATGCGCGAGGACATTCAGGCGCTAGAAAAGCGAGCAGACTATATCGAGCGTGGCAAGGACGATGAGGACTTTGCCAATAAGCTCAAAGAAGACTTTTTCCTAGAGCTGGCAGCTCGCGTCACTGGTAGCTAGTTAATGCCATTGACATTGGAAGAACTTTGTCTTGCCTGTGACGATTGTGGTTTCAAGTGATGAACAGGCTGGCGCTAGGTTTATGTTAATATATGATCAACGGAGTATTATATTGCGTTGCTCAATAGTAGAAACGATAGAGTACTACGTCTTGTACATTGCAATTAGACAAGATCCGTAGATTTTAACGTTTAATAACTCTGAGCGAATCGAATTATGTTGGTAAGATAAGTGGGCCTGTGCCGGCCTGACTCATCATCTGAGAATAAATAGTTAAGGACAATATAGCACTCGCCCTTTCATTCGTAACGTGCTATTCATTTCTTTACCTCGATGGCTTCAAATACATATATAACACAAACACGCGGAATTATTAGCTTAAAGACGATAGCACATAGCCTCCAGCATAAATAATAGCCACTCGTCATTAAACGTTCGCATCTTCAGAAATGGATAGAAACCAGGAATCTGCAACTTCAGAGGCAGATGCTTTCGCGGCAAAAATACCATCTATCCTTCAGGCGGCGCAATATGTAGATTCTAGTCCAGAGTCTGAATCAAAAGATGAGGCTTTCAGTGCCATCATGTCACGCGCTATGGAACCACAAGTCATAAAAGCTCTCTCTTCCATCCTCAAATCGCCGATCGAGGATGGTGATTTTAATTCACTTGGGATACACCAGCTTGCCTTCTACTCTATTGTATCGAAACTGCCCTTCGACCAACTACACCCTTATCAGCCAGCTATACAGAAACTTATGGAATTCGATATTTCCTCTTACAAGTCTCGCTCAGGGCACTACGCGCAGACCATGCATTTGATTAACAACGCAAGGCTACTGAATCGCTTTATAGAATATCCAGAAGATGTCTGGGTCCCTGAGAACAAATTCGACGACATTTCCTACCGTTCCCTTTGGGAGCGGGTGCACACCGCAGAGCAAATGCGCCCGCATATGTATGGCCTCTTCAACTGGCAAGTCGATAAGAACCACCCGCCTTTCGGACCCTGCCGTGAACAGCTGGCGAGGTTCCCCGGAACAGCTGCTGCTGTTGCTGTTGAGGTTATGAGCATGGCGGTCAATGATACCGAGCACCAGCATTACTTGGTAGACTTTGTATCAGAGTGCGTGCCCATCGGAGAAGATTGGTTACCAATGCGTGCCCCTGTGGAGGAGATGGTGAGATCGCTGGAAGGCAAGGGTAAAAAGGATCTTGAGGATGGGGGCGAAGAGGAATATCTTGTTGCAGCAGAAGAATGGCTGGCGAAGCTTGAGAAATGGGAATGCAACGCTTGAGTAACCGTGTTGTCTCTAGATACTTGTTTAATTTTGATTTCCTGTCTATCATACTTATGATAAAATGCCACATCCGTACCGGCATGGCTGTACTCGCAGATCCGCCAGAAGACAGAAAGTTCGTAAATGGATGAAGGCTTGGGAAGCCTTGAGGGTATTATCTAAAACTTTTCAAGTCCCAGTAGCTCGTAACTACTTTTCTGAGCCCATAGAGGTTCCAAAATCTCGTCAACTGCAAATATCTTTATGCAACATAAGCTCTCTGATGAACTGGAGAAGATGCCGCGAGGAGTCGTGTGTCGTATAGTCTACTCCACCATGGGAACGGGCCGGTAGATTAGCGGCGCTAATGGATATCCATTCTTGGCAAACCCGACCAGTCTGAAGAGAATAGCTTATTGTAGGGGTACGTTGTTATGTGGACTAGGCTGACTTGCTGCCAATGCGCCTGGCGAGGCACGCGTGTCATGAGTAGCTATTTTACTCGAAGTTACAGCGGGGTTCTTGCTAGCCCCTTCAGGTCTCATCCACAGATTAGTCGCTTGCTCTGGCACTGAATGCCTCACCAAGCCACCGCTTCAAGGCTTAGTCGTTACACTGCAGAATTATCACCAGGCATTTGTCGTAATTGAGTCGTACAATTTAATATTTGATTTCCGCCCATGCTTTCAGGCTGGCGCTTCAGTCTCACCTTCAGGCCAATCACACGTTCTCACCTCTACAGCCGATATTCTTCAAAGCCTGCCAGGCGTCTACCCAGAATGTGGCTTAGTGCTGGCATAAAGAGGGTCGGTGCGACTCGACCTCGAACATGATATAGGACTGCGCCCCTCATCTGCTCTCTTCACCAAAACAGCACCCGTGGATCTCATTCAATCGTGGCAAGTTACGCTCATGCTTGTAATCCCTGGAAACTGGCTTTAGCGGTAGATATGAGCGGATTCCAGCATGGCAAGAGAAACAGGCGCAGTACTGATGACAAGGAGTGCTCGCCAAGTCTCGCCAAACGGCAACGGCAGCAAACACCCACTGGAGACAATGACGGCGACCGAAAGGACAAACAACCGCTCACGCACCGCGACTATACGGTTGGTTAGATATATACGCTTTCTATCGAGCTTTCTGCTGCTCGAGTCTTATTAGATAATATCCACGAAACTCTGCCCACCAGCCGAGACGACACCAATACATATACCTTTGGCAACATAGGCATACACAACATCATTATCGCATACCTACCTCAAGATCGCTATAGCCTAACTAATGCCGCGACCGTCGCAAACAACATACGTCAAAGCTTTCCATTAATACGGTTCGGGCTAATAATTGGTATTGGTGGCGGAGTCCCTGGTAAAGTGGACTTACGGCTAGGAGATACCGTTATCAGCAAGGAAGTAATACAATATGATTTCGGGAAGACAACTCAGGAAGGTGCCTTTCATCAGACAGGTACCTTAAATAAGCCCCCACATTCACTCTTAACTGCTGTAACCAAGTTGCAAGCCAGCCACAGGTCCAAACCTAGCAAAACTTTATCAATACTCGACAAGATGCTCAAGAGGTACCCTAACATGGTCAATTTCACATATCCTAGAGACCTCCGAGATCGGCTATTTGATGGCACATATGCTCATATTCAAGAAAGCCACCAATCAGTCGATACCTATAAGAACTGCGACGTGTCCCGGCTGGTGAGCCGACCCTCTCGAAGTAATACCTATCCAAAGATATACCACGGAGTCATCGCATCTGCCAACCAAATTATAAAGTCTAGAAGAATAAAGGAATAACTGGCAAATGAACTTAATATACTTTATTTTGAAATAGAGGCGGCAGGACTCATAGACGGCTTTCCATGCCTTATTATACGCGGCATTTGCGATTACTCAGATTCTCATAAGAACAAGCAGTGGCAAGACTATACCGCAGCAACAGCGGTGGCCTATGCAAAAGAGCTTCTCTCTGTTGTATCACATGATACCGACCAGAAATACAATGACGGAGTTCCTGTGACTAGTGGTAGGTGAGTCCACCTTATGCATAACCGACCCTTCGCTCATGATATTAAAGCCCAGGCCTTAATAGAACGTCAAAAGAGGTTACTTAAACTGCTAAAGTTCGAGAAAATCTATACCTGTCGCCTAGGTGTGGAAAGTACTCACCAGGAAACATGCAAGTGGCTGCTAGATAACCCAGTATACAAACGGTAGCTGGATCCTACCAGAATCACCGAACATAATGGATTTCTATAGATTAAGGGGAGTCCAAGCATCAACAAGTCAACTATTATAAATTTCGCTTATTCAGATGCTAAAGACACTATAGATAATACAATTGTCATATCGTTCTTCTTTAATGCAAGAGAGGAAGACCTAGAAAAATCGACTGTAGGGATATATCGATTATTGCTTTAGTAGCTCTTAACGAAAATGCCAGAGCTTTAGATAATCCTAGACGATAAGGACCTCATTCCTCTAAGCTATTATAACCACCCGATATAGGAAGCTAAAGACTGTTTGTTTACTTTTCTCTAATGCTATCACTAACCTCAGCTAGCGTCGCCTACTATGCTTTATTGATGCCCTTAACGAATGCGACTAGGAAACTATTTACGATATAATTGAGAATTTCCAGGAAGTTGGGGAAAACGCTATTATAATAGGGAATCCATTTTTTATTTGCTCTTTTAGTCGCCATTACCCATTTATAGACATATGGGTCGGCCAGGAGCTTATACTAGAACATCACTTTGGCCATAAGAACGACATAAAAACCTATATATACACCAAACTGAAGCTTAGAAACGGTAGTAAGATAAAAGCAGATAGGCTAAGAAATAAAATATATACCAGGGCTAATAGGACATTTCTATAGGTTAAGCTAGTCGTAAAGATGCTAAATAAAGAATTTAGGAAGGCAAGCAGAATTCCTACCATAAGGGCGAGGCTTAGGGAAATTCCTATCGGACTAAGTTAACTCTTTGAAGATATATTAAGAAGGGACAGTAAGGACCTAGAGAACCTCCTTTTATCTATTAAATATATTCTCTACGCTAAGCGGCCTTTGAAGTGGGAAGAGTTATACTTTGTGCTTATCTCCGGATAGCCTCATGCTCTAACTGCATAGGACACTGATAATCTCGCCGTTCAAGACATAAAGGACTTCATTCTGAGCTCCTCTAAAGGCCTAGCTGAAACCATTAGGCCTAAAACCGAAATAGTCTAATTCATTCATAAATCTATTTGAGACTTTCTGTTAAGGGACGGTGGTCTATATGATTTGCAATGCGATCTGCTGGTTGCCGATAAAAACTTTAAGAGCTTGGCCTATGATCGACTGAAAGAATATTGCCACAGATACATCAAACTTAACCCTATATCCCAGGATCTACGGTACTCTATATCGGAAAGCTTTCCTTTTCTCGAATACACAACCCGCAATATCCTCTTACATGCAAACAGCGCTGGTAAAGAGATCCCACAGTAAAGATTTCTAGAAGATCTAGATTTGAATGTTTGGATTGGCCTTAATAATCTATTTCCAAGGCAAATAACACTAAAACATACGCTTACAGCAAGTCTTCTATATATCATTTCAGAAAAAACTTAACGAATCTTATTAGGCCAGCGCTTTGTATTGATTTAAGGTTAAATATAAAGGGAGAGTGCTATCATTATCCAATCTTTACTGCCCTGGCTAACGGCCATCGAAGTGCAGTCGTGGAACTACTGCAACAGAAGGATATCATTACACAAGAATGTGACATCTCCACACTGCTGAAGTATAGTCAGGGTTTAGTGTCTTATGGTCTTATGAGGACCACACACCTTTATCAAAGGCTGCGGAAGCAGGAGACAGAGACATTGTGATACTGCTGTTGGCGACAGCCATCGACATCAATTTAAAGAATGGCTCTGGCCAGACAGCGCTATCGCTGGCTGCCAAGGAAGGTCATGAGACCCTCGTGCAATTGTTGTTGGAAACCAAAGATATCGTTGTGGAATCGAAGGACATCCTTGGTCAGACACCGCTGTCATGAGTGGCTGAAAGGGGCCACGAAAGTATCGTTCAACTCTTGTTACGGACTAGAGGCGTCAATGCCAATGCCAAAGATGGCTCTGGTTGGACGCCGCTACTATACTCTGCCTATAAGGGCCACGCAAGTACTGCAATGCGACTTTTATCTACCGAAGGCATCGACGTTGAATCAAGGACCAACTTGGAACAGACACCACTGTTGTTGGCTGCTAAGAACGGACACGAAGACATTGTATCGTCACTGTTAGCTATTCAAGGGATTGATCCTGACTCCAAAGATATCTTTGGCCAGACATCACTTTCATGGGCTACTGAGAGAGGGTTTGAAGGCGTAATGGTATTGATCCTAGCGAATCAAGATGTCAATGTCGACTGCAAAGACATTTTTGGTTGGACGCCACTATTCTATGCGGTTAGCAACGACTTCAAGACTGGCGTGCGACTACTGCTCGAAAGAGGTGCCGACATCGGGACCCAAGACAATCATGGCAGGACACTATTATCATAGGCCGCTAAAGAGGGGCATAAGGATATCTTAGCACTTCTGTTAACCCCAATAATGTCGATGTGAATTCGAAAGATGATACTGGTCAGACACCACTGTTCAGCGCACTGAAGAACGGGTACATGGCAATTGAAATGTTGCTACACGTTCAGGGAGTTGGTGTTATAGTGAGAGATGGTCATGGTCAGACTCCGTTGTCTTACGCTGTAAGAGAAGGCAATGAGGCTGTCGCTCAGCTACTGCTTCAGCAACACAACAATATCAATATAGAAGGAAACAGGAGCCAGATGGCGCCACAACGCAATGAACTCCCCCCTGACTATTGGCAGTTGCAATTTATGTTCCAAGGAGAGCAGGCGAATAATGATAGGGCTGTGGCCATGGCGAGAGAATATGCCGAGACATTGGCTGTCGTACAATTGTTACAGACATGGCGTGCTAGAGGAGGTACCACATGAACAATGATAGAATCAAACTCGGCACAGGGAATGAAGTTACATAACCTACTGTGAAATCTGTTACACCGAATGAGCTAATTGCAAATCTATTTTCGGCATATCGGCACATGTTGCAATGAGAGTGTATGCAATCAATGAACGGCAGTAAAAGAATGGATGAGCAGCAACTTTTAATCGGCAAGTTACCTTAATCGGTTAATCCTGGAGCTTGAGCAATGGGAGAAATATACTCGATTAGTGGATGTTGTACCTGGATGCTCATTTCGAACAATTGTCTTGCGTCCATCTCAATGACAGAATTGTGCGTTTTAGAGTATAATGTAAAATATTTGGAGAGACATGACTTGAGTAACAGAACTCATGGTAAGTTCACATTGTTCAATACTGTCGCTATATATAATCTAATTAACTAACCGTACCTCTGCCGCCCCATCAAAGTTTTGTAGTTGACCAAACCGCGATGCATTCTTTTGCCAAACCTCATCTTCCAGCCAAGAGATGCCATGTGATCAACTCTAATCCCAGACGTCTCGTTCTTGGCATGCGGAGAACAAGCTTATCAGCATAGACCCAGCCGCGTGCAGCCGTTACGAGGCTGAGAGACACGAATTGAAAAAGACGAGCAAAAAGCCCCAGCGTGGGACGTCGTCTTGCAGTGAAAACAAAACAAGGAGGGAATAATGCGAAGGGTGCTCTGGTTAGAAATCAAGGCAGCATT
This sequence comes from Fusarium nelsonii, assembly GCA_014898925.1. Lineage (NCBI taxonomy): Eukaryota > Fungi > Ascomycota > Sordariomycetes > Hypocreales > Nectriaceae > Fusarium > Fusarium nelsonii. The sequence goes on along the minus strand of JAAVUC010000092.1, from coordinate 71,444 downwards.
TGTTGGGCCGTCTTACATGTTGCCGATCAAACGTTATTAGGACATCGCATGACTAATTCAAAGGATTCGCCAAGGGCGTAATTGTCACCCTGTTGACAACTATATAAAATCCCTTGGCTGTCCTGCTCGATTCCGAAATCATCTTTCACAAATTTCCGGACACATTTCGCGCCAGAATTTCATCATGAGTCATTCACTTCCACGATCTCAAATTCTTTACTGCTTGGAAGCAATTCTCAGTGCCCCATATGAGGGGCAGTGGGACAAGTTAGAATCTTTAGTGCAGCCAACCGTGTCAATCAACAATAAACCGCTGCAACGAGACGCATTTATCGCCTACCTGCGCTCCGACGTCGAGACTAACACCTGTGTGAAGCTCGACAGTTCTGTTGTAGACGTCGACGCGCAGGCCATTGCTGCCAGAATTATCAAGACCCAGTCTATTTCCTCAGAGGAGGCATCTACCGCACAACCGGTCCAGTTTCAAGAGATCATGTTAGCGTGGTTTAAAGATGGTCGACTCTCAGCCATCAAATCGCTACAAGATAATGACGCTCGACGTGCCAGGGAGCAATCAGCAACCGAGACACCGACGCCTCTCCTGGAAATTTCGAGCCCCACGACTGTTGACCTCGCTTCAACTTATCGCCGATACATTGAAAGCATCAATGAGAAGACAATGGAGGCCACTTTTGGAAAGTTCTGTAAGCCTTCGGTAACGCATAATACCCACGAGAAGACCATTTCGGAGTACATTTCCCTGATCCAAGAAAGTCAGGAAGCCATCAAGGGCTTGTACTTTGATATACAGGATCTGTTCGTTGACAAAGCTTCCGGTCGGGTCGCTGCTAGACTGGAATTCACAGGTGTTCCGGTCAAGACTTGGGCCAACGCCGAACCCAACGGACAAGCTGTCAAGTTTCATGAGCATGTCATGTATTGGTTTGACGAGGGCAGAATTCACTGGGTCTGGTCGATTGTGGATTTGGATACATATCGAGAACAGTGTCGCGCTAAGAACTAGACAACAAATCATAGCCTCATTCATGTACTGCAAGCAAATTCTCCCATCGTAGGAATCAGATGTTTGGCTACTGGCTTCGAACTCAACCTAGGGTCCAGACTTGTGAAGGTCTACTGATAAACTGCTGGTTGCGAATCTATATGGAGGCTTCGAGTCCCTCAAATATAAATGAGTCTATTGTATGATCATGAAGATTTGTGATTGATGAACTGTTTGGGAAGCTTTAAAGAAGGATATTAACATCCAATAAATCGATTAGGCTTACAGAGAGATATGCGTGGGGCTTTAGAAGGAAGCAAGGAAGAAAGAGTCACAGTTTCTATTTACCAAGTTATCTTAATCGATTAATATTAATCTAGTCTAATAACGATACGACAGCAGATAACTGATCACCGGTATCTCCCCGGTGGTCTGGACCCCGCTGCGGTCTAGCACATTTTGCAATCTTATAATTCTTAACGCCAGCTTTCAGTATCGATGCTTCTCGAAATTAGTAAACTTTCGTATCGCACAAAGATGTCAACCTACACGGGTGGCTGTTTAAATCACTGATCACACGCTGTCCCGCAAATTCCGCAAGCTCGGCCAGGTATGACCCAAACTTCCTTCCCGGCATTCAGACAAGTAGGGCATCGGACTCCAGGCGTCTTGCAGACAGCTGGCTTGCCGGCCAGCTCAAATTCGGTGTAATTCTTGGATGTTGGACACATGACGAAGTATGAGTAGATACTTAGGTTTGACCTTTGGTATTGTCGTTTGAAAATAAGTGGTAAAGTATAGGCTATTGTGAGTTCAGGTATATGCTCAAGAACAAAAACTAGAATACCATTCCGAGGTTTATATACTATTTCGCCTTTAGTGAGTGATTCGCAGTAACCCTCTCATTTATCGACAAACAGATGCATGGGAGGCTTATGCAAGGCACGATCCTATCTAGATGTGGCGCTACTAATATGTGCAACATCTCAACCAGCAGCCAATAGCTGGCAATGCCAAGAACATATAGTAAGCGGGAATGATATACAGTACTGTAAGCGAATCACTCAGCCGCAGTATACCGCGCAGTACTTACTTGGCCAGAACCTCACTGGCCAATGGCAAGGATTTATACGGCAGTCGAAACTTGAGACTGTGTTTCAGCTGTGCAGTTAAGGGATCTCATCTGGAAATCAGATGATTGACTATGAAATAGGCTGTGTTGGTGCAGGGATTCAAGACCCTGGCATTTGTTGTTGAGTGGAATGATGTGCAAGAGTCAATGAGTCATGGACTTAGAATACTGTAATGGACCTGTCACTGTGACGCTGTATCCTGTCGTGGCTTGTGATGAGAAAAGAGAAAACAGGAATAAATGATCTATCATCTTTTGTTTTGTTTTTTCTCGTGTTCATGAAACCAATGATGGATACCCTTTAAGAATGTGAACCACCAACCGGGTTCGCATAACGGCTAAAGCTGTGCGGCTAACGAATTTACCGGCTTGGAGCGAGACCCATCAGCTACGTCTGACGATTTGAAGGATTCTACAGCGGAGGTTTCTTTCCGAGCAAAGCAGAGTATTACTACAAATTTTGCAATAGGGCTGGCAGCTTGAAAAAGGCACGAGTGTCTCAGTTTCCCACACTGGCCCCTTGTTCACTACTCCAGTCGACCAGTTACATGTGACCCTTGCATAGATCAGCGATTTATCGGATTATGTTGATTGTGATATGTACATTTGTCATGAGACCTGCATCATATTTCCCAAATCATTGGCGACCATGATCCCCTGATGAGACGTACCCCAGTGACTTTGATCTGTTACGTGAGGATTGCCACGCAGGCTGACCACAAGACCTTTCCTTGTCTTGGGTGGCAAACTTAAGAAGCTGAAGATGGGATGTAGGTAGTCCAATCACCAAAGACCCTACCCTCAAATCAGGTTGTTTCAGACTCGTCAGTCACAAAAGCAAAGATCCAGAAACCCTTCAATGATAGTTGTCTGTTTTAAGCATAAATAGATCGATGCAAATGATCGCAACAATCGCCCCACCCACACGCTTCGAGGGTTGTCACTAGCTGACAACTCGAGGTTTCTAAGACAGTGTTACTCAACATTGCTTCAGCCGACTGGCAGGTGGGTTGCATAATCATCCGTACATAGAACAAGCTTGACAGAAATGATAACCTACACCTTTTGCTAAGCCGCCTGAGCTATCCTAAAGTCTTTTGTCACCCCTTATGCCTCAGTGTAATCTATTTTGGAACCTGCCTGCTCGGTATTACCCCTATCGCCTCATCTTCGAAGACTAGTCACTCCGTTCAAAAGGAAAGGCCCGCCGTCTGTCTGGGTCGACTTCTCACCCACAGGCCTCAAACAGCTGAGGTCTTACGTTCACACCCTCCTACCTATACTCCTCATAAGAACTACAGCAAGACGACGGGACTGGTATGAGAAATACATGGTATGCATGAATGGCAAAAAGAGAACATACAACAGCGGGGAT
>JAAVUC010000092.1:0-67919 GCA_014898925.1 Fusarium nelsonii | reverse complement strand
GAGCGGACGGGATCCCGTATTTTCCGGTGGGTATGGTCGTATGTGAAAGTACGACGCCTTCTTCAGACTCTTATAGGTATTCATGCTCTGTTATGCCTGCGATAAGCGACCAGGGAATAGGAACAGATGGTCTTTCACCTTGTGTGCTTTAGTATGTCTTGAAAAGAAGACACACACACGAAAAGAGCTCGCTGAGTAACATCACTCTCGCAAGCCCCATTGACCCTTGAACTGTCCCAGCTCTGATGAACCCCTCGAAGGCGTTGGCCGGATTTGCCATCGTCAGCTTCAAACCGAAAGTAACGTGGTTTGAATAATCGATTAGATGAGCACGAGGCAAGGTGTCTAACATTCCCTCATCAAAGGAGTTAGATTGTAGCAAATAAGACATGACAACAAGCTTGTTTCATTCTTAACTACTTACCTAGAGCAAGTTGGGCTGGTATTGAAATGACCCTTCCAAACAATGCCACTACACGGTAGCCCAGCATTGAGATTCCGTAACGAGCCTGCGGTGGATGTGGTCCCGCTTATCTGGAATCAGGCTTAGTTCAGGAACGGTGCGTTACATCGAGTGAGTTTAGCTCTTTACAACACTGTTGCATATAAGACCATTGGTAGGCACGAGATACGCCAAGGTTCCGTAGTGGAGTCACAGCAAAGCATTCTCTCCGAGTAAGACAATTCGAATCAGGATCTTTAAGTTTGTTCCCAGCTCTACTCAATACAAGCCAAATCCTCAGACGAAGTCGTAAGTGAGACAGTGTCCAAAGCTTCAGTTCATCATATGTATTATTGAAAATCTTCATACATGTCGTTGCAGAAAAGCATCTGCCATAACACCGACAGCTACGGGATGTATCTATGACACAACAAACCGCATGAAATTTACGGCCCTTCGACGAATCGATTCCTTGGAACACCCAGAGAATCTTCAATCTCTGCCATAACATCATCCCCGGAGTCCCAGTCCTGCTGGTCTAGACCGTCTTGTATTCTATCCAAGAACAATCTGCCTCTATATGTCTTTCCCCATCTCTCCTTATCTTCCTCATTGAAAGCATCTAGGAAACCCTGCAGATGGTGCGCCACTGGATCATGCGCTGCTGTCGCTGATTGGGACCCGTTTCCTTCCGCTAGCCTTTTCGTCCGTCGGCTATTCTTCCAGAGCTTTGCGCCGTAGTGACTCGGGAGAGCGCCAGCAGTGAACGCGATGAGTTTAGAAACCTCCACAATCAGTTTATCTTCCCCACCCCAGAACCTAATCCACTTTCTCTCGACTTTGCTTAACAAACCATATGTGCAAGGATACTTATTCTCAAGCTTCTTGAAAACCTTGAGTGCCTGTCTGCGAACTTGGTCGAAGTTGGAGTACTTCATTCTTGTTGTCCAATAAGTTGAGTTGCTTGCTGTGATAGACCTCATTTGTTCAAAGTAAGTAGGAAAGGTGCCAGGGATGACCGGTTCAGTGAGAGGAAGTTCGAAGACTCGCACGAAAACAGGGTCGAGGATTGGCTTGCGAGATCGTCCTTGAGTAGCGTCTTGCTTGATGGGCTCGTTGGTAAAGTGTAACAGTGCTGGGGCGTCAATGCGCCATAGACCGCACAGGAAGCTCTTTGGACAGGTAATGTAGTTGAAGTTCCATCGAGCCTCCAGTTCATGCTTGTCCCTGTATTCCAGTAAGTCAAGAAAAGCCTTGTCCCAGGGGTCTTGATTCCAGGTCTCGTTCAGTGGCTGCTCTTGTTCCGAGAGGTAGATCCAATGGTGCCAGCTAGGATTGGGCGCATACCGGCGGCGATATAAGTCGTTGAAACTTGCAAAGAACCCAACGTTCTCAGTGTGCCAGCCATCGGGTCGGCTAATTCCCACATCACTTGGCCATTTGAGAGGGTGGTACAGCTGTTGGATATGAAATGGGGCTCGAGGGACCGAAAGAGGGTGGTCGCCGCCCGGCACCCGGAACCATTCGTAAGTTTTGATCATCAGCATGTTGTTGATCAGCAGATTTGTTTGATTGTATGCTGTTTCGAGGTACCAAGGGCCAAGGGCCAGGCCATTGATGAATGCAAGAAGAACGGTAAACCCAGAGATCGCCAGCGAGTAGAGGAAAGCATATTTGACGGCGACTAGTACCCTTTTGAGAATCCAACAGCCGTACAGAAAATAATAACGAATAAAATGCAAGATCCTCATCTCGTTAAATATGTGTTTTATAGCATTGAAGATAAAGATTTGGTGTGTTATGAATGACATTCAAGGTTCTATCGTGTCATTTTAAGCAAAACGTTTGTTCGAACCAACGGCTCTGAACATAGGCTAGATTCTTGGCTTGGTGTCTCTGCCTAGAATTTCGGCGATTTATCCGAGAAAAGGAGCGCTATTCTGTTGTTTTGGGCAGCATTAGCGATAACCTCATTTCCCGGTCTCCGCTTTGTCTTGGTTGGTTATCAGGTCAGGGCACCAGTGACTAATGCCAAGACACTCTAGTCGAAGCCTAGGCTCCAAGTTCTTAAGGCACATTAACCCTACCATTGATAAGAGAAGACTTACTACTAATAAAGCGCGCTCCTACGCGGGTTGGTATCATTGATGCGCCGGGGAAGAACATGCGGACTAAAAAAGAATATCCGCCTCCCTTTATTTCTCAACAAGCGCTAGTATGGAAAACGTAAACCCAACGGCAGACGCTTCTCAAGCAAATCAGAATGAGAACTATGAACAATCATCTTCGGCCAATCCAAGAGAACAAGTATCGAAAAACGATGTCTCGTTGTAACCCTAGCGAGGGCCTTTTCAGCTTGAGGACTAGTCCTGAATTCGAGCCACCAGCTGACTGGAGAAAATGGAATATGGATATCTGCGACCACTAGGTGATAGCCGGCTATGGACATTTACTTTGTCAGGATAGATCGGAACCAGAAAACATTAGTAGTGATATCACGAAGAGCGAATTCAGGAAAGAAGTCAAGCTGTGGCATTGACAATAATTAATGGCATGCACTGCCGTTAAGAATTACGCCAGGTAGATAGCCGGATTTTATGTTAAAGAGAAAGAGAGAGTTACTCAGATTATAATTCACCGTTAAATAATTAACAGATTTAACAATAAAACACGTCAAATATTAATAATCATCTATTTTTCTTAAATCTATTTATAATTAAATTAAACTTAGCTATGAATTAAATAGAATTTCTCATTATTAAAATAGTTATAATGCTAGAATAAGAGTGCATTGTACATACGGGCTATAATCTCATGTATTGGATTGTAGTACTAAAGTCCACAGGCTATTGAATCACGTGTGAAGGCTTGAGTCGGGGAGTAACTGTCGCAGTAAGCCTATGGCAATGCAAAGAGATTCTGTCCTCCATTCCTGATCACTAGATTCTCAAGTATCACTCCAAATTTAAACTTCAAGCTACCGAAATCTCTCCTCCCTGGCCCACTGCTCGTCCGTATGACCTTTAACGCTCTCCAAATACTTATTGAAAGCTGCGCTTGTTTTCATAACTTGACTGAGATGCTCCCAATCAAGCCGCTCTTTTCGGTGCTTGGCTAGCTGACGTGCCGTCAGCAGAGCGTTCCGGATTTGCCGCCCGTTCATTTCCTCAGTTGCCAACACATCCAATTGACGTTCTAGCTCGGACATGTTGACATCCTCATTAGACTCCTCGATCATGTCGAAGAAGTTCTGCCAGATCTGCTTGCGTGACCCTCTAGTCAGTTTGTCATAGTGGATAGCCACTTGAATGCGTGACTTGAAGGCCTCGTCGAAAGTTCCAACACGGTTAGAGGTGAGGATGAGGATACCTTCATAGTATTCAAGGATGCGAAGGAATACTAAGAATGTCGTTAGCAAGTTCTTGGGTATGTGCTATTAGTCGGCTGAGGACTCGCCTGATACCAGACTATTTCTCTTTAGATCAGCCATCGATCTCTCCTCAAGGAATACATCAGCTTCGTCCATTAGAAGCACTTTCATCAATCAGCATGGATCTCTTCAACAGGAGATTACTTTTGACAAACCGCAATCCCAAATCTTCCCTAGGTATAAAACGGTTTGTAAGTATTTTTCAACTTCCTGAGCCTCGGTACCAATATCACCACAAGTGACTCGATACAATGGCTTTTCGGCAATCTCCGCCACACTACATGTAGCAACATATTAACATGAGACCCAATATTCATTGAATGATACTGGTACCTTTCTGCTGTCAACGTTTTGCCTGTACCGGGGCTTCCATGTAAGAGAATGATGAGCCCATTCCCCTTACCAGCGATAATGTCGTCCATTTTCTTGTCCTTGGATGTTTGTACGTCAACTAGAGCATAGATGAGCTCCTTGGTTTTGGAATCCAGAACAAGGCGATCAAACGCCTTCTTGTTCCATCTCATGGGCTCGACTTTCTCGACGTCAAGTGAAACTAGGGTAATGTCAGCACGTTTTAGACACAGGACCTGTATCAGATTCCTCGATCTGGCGACGGCATACCCCATCTCTTTTGCTCAATATTGAATCCATAAATCATTGGAGGCAGAAGCATCATTAGCTGTCTGGAGAGTATCTCGTTTTTGTTTAGATTGACTGGCCAGTTATCAAATTTAACAGGTTCTTCGGAGTCATGAGGGGAAGGACGATAGGTTATGTCATAGCTTGGGGCGCGATGCATTTTATGATAAGTGGACATGTCTACCATGAACCGAGCGCCTGCCTGAAGATAATTAGATTACTTCCATAAATGAAGGGGAACTTACATAGAACTGCTCCTGATTCCAGTCGTACCCATTATATGTAGAGAACTGCCGGTCCTTAAGGTTCCAAAACTCTTTACCCCTCGTCTCGATCCTGCTGAGAACCTCCTTTGTTGCAAACTCCGCTGGGTGTATAAGAAGCTCTGTTATGATGGTCTGGCCCTCAGGTAAGAGACCCATAGACCCTCTCCAGGGCATTCTCTGGAGCTCAATGCCATTGTACTCCCATGACCAGCCTTTGAACGATATCTTCTCTTTATCCTTGGTAGGGTTGGTAGTGAGAATATACGCTCGTGGTGAAGGGGAATTCCCCGTCTGCACAATTACCATCTGATTTGGCTTGAACAGCTTCCCCAGATGCGATGGGGTGACTCTGTCTCTTTGGAAAAGAACCTCCGCAGCCTCGTACTCCTTCTCGTAATTTTTCTCAAGAAACTCTCGGAGTAGTGTAAGGGTGGTGCTGTAGGTAGTAGACTCTTTTTCAAGTGCTACAAGCTGCTTACGGTGATGGAAGAGAAAGTCGTATGGGGCGTCCATTTCTCTTGAGACATCATCCCCATCGTCCGTAAGATAGGGCGGCAGGGGTTTAAGTGACTGACACCAGGGCGAGAACTCAGCGACCTTTTCCAAGGCTATAGCCAAGATGGGCGAAACTATTCGCAGCCTCTCCAATCTTTGGCTAGCTGGGCGCTTTCCCTGATGCTGTGACTGACCCCCTGAAGGGCATTTGTGCTCTTTGAAAACAAGAAAGCATATAGAAGGGCGCTGGGTGAGATAGTCGCTGAGATTCGTAATTGGGATGTCCCCAGTCAGGACTTTCGTGCCAATCAGTCTGTTATTGGTAAGAGTGGGTTGATCTTCGAAGATCATGCTACTATGATTGTGCCATGATTCAGAGCAGAAGATCCGATGTAGTATCTGCGAACGCTGAACTTGTCCTTCCTCTTCCCCTAAGTCGCCATCGGAGCTTGAATCGCCTTCGTCGTCGGGGGCTTGCAGGTATGATATCCGGCGTTCAAGCAATTCAATGGTGTCTAGAAGGTAACCACTGAATCTTGCTGCCTCTACCGACTGGTCGAGTATATCGAGCCCAAGATGTTTCTGTGTGGTGTAGCTGAGAGATTCTGCAAGTCCAAGTTCTGGAATGATTGAAGTTTCGGTAGCAGGGCCCGTTTTTGAAGTTCCATCCTCCGCTTTTGTCCCGTTAGGTATGCTGAGTGGGATACCTCCCTGTTCCTCAGAGGCGATTGTCTGAACTCCCTCTTCCATCTGGCTACACACTTTGCCATTTTCTAGAAACCTGACACCATGGTCCTCCAAATGCCTTCCAGAATTGGTGTTCTCTCCATCATCTAAAGTCTGTGGCATTTCTAGAATTGACCTGCCAATGTCTTTTGTCGGACTTGAACTCGACTGAGGATCCAAGACGTGAGTAGAATTTGTTTTGACAACCTTGATCGTATCTCGTCGTTCAGATGACGACTCTCCGCTCTGCTGGCCTAGACCATCACTTGCTACGAGATCCGCTGTAACGTGTCTCCTATTTGGCAAACGCTGGCGCCATTTGGCATTCTTATCAGTTCTATAGCGAGGTCTCTGCTGTTGCATGGAAGACTGGAAGGGGTAGCGGTTTTGAAATGATGGGGATGGCGGTATCCATGTATGTAGAGGCCCTTCGGGCTGCGAAAGTTGTTGAGAAATATGAGCTGGCATTCCTGGATACGGAGGCATTGAATTACGAAGTGGTCCGAGTCCTGCGCCATGAAGCAATAGTTCTAACGATCTAGATCAGTGTTGGCCTTGTGCGTAAGCTGTATTATCATCCTCTTACCTCCAGGGTTGAGCCTATCGGTCAGCTGAATTAGCATGGATCGCTCCTTTGACGCCATATCCTTTGTGTCGTCTTGCGATATGGTTGACCTGATGAACAGAGCGCCTTCCTCAACCTCTGAGTCCCCATCATATTCCGTGGAGTCCTGCTCATATCCTTCCTGATTATCTTCACTCGGGTATCCATCCTCGTATAGTTTCGCCTCGTTATCATCGGGATCCATCTCGCCCGATGTCTCGGCTTGAATCTACTCTCAGTGTGTGATGTGGATTGTCTCTCAAACAACTATCTTTGTTTGAAAATCGTTTATCTTGCAGTTTAAATAATAAGGTATTTGAAGAACGTTATATGTTTATATCTGATAGTGATGTGTCTACAAATGCGAAATACGGCGTCAAGAAACGAGAATCCAGCGACGATATGCGGCTAAAGGTGACAAAGCCACTATGCATTGCTGCCTGATCTGCTTGCATGGTCAGCAGGATGGACGACTTTCAACTACAACGATTGGTTGACATTAAGCCAGGTAGCTTTACAAGAAAAGGCAGATACCGAGGCTTCCTTGGTCCTCTTTGAAAATGGGGTGGCGATGAAGGTAAATCCGAAAGACACAACGGATGGTATATCTGGCTCAAAGTCTGCCCGGTTTGCCTACCAGGCTGAATCACGATATTGTAACCTCATACTCTTACTGAACGCTCCTATTGGCCCTTGATGACAGACTCTGCTTATCCATACTGTGTTTGGCCAACACTCTTCTGCTGTGTAACACATTGGTGAAATCAGCCGCACGAGCGTAAATAGTTCCGAGTGCATTGAATGACACAATCGAGTTTATAAACGACCGAATGAGAATTACGGACAGAACCAACCTGCATGGTAGGCTCTGTAATTGAATGGCGCAGTGGACTTCTGGGTGGTCAGATTCACGGTATGGGGAGGGAATCAAGGTCTTAAATGAGCAAAGTACTTAACAGGAAGAAGTTGGGTATTGTACGATGACGCCCGTGTTGAGAAAATGCGCAATCACGTACCTGTTATTCCTGGCCCGCCGGCACGTGAAGCTGTTGCAACTGTCATGACTGCATTATAGGGTGGTATTTAGCCCTCACACACTGCCTAAGGCAATAAAATTGGATCCCAGAGCCGAGATGTGTTACTTGCAGCTGAAGCTTGTAGCTGAGAATTTATACTCGCCCAACATAACCTTACAGCCCAGAACCGCAATCACTCTCTTGTCATAACCCACAAGGTACTCTCTTGCAAATCTACAGGTTTTAGCAGAACCCCAACGTCTCAAAAACATCTATTATGGCTGTAACCAGAGCACCCACTTCTGACGTGGCTCACATCACGGCTGCTTTTGCAATCAGAGATAGTTCCATTCCCAGCCCTATAACTGATTTCCCAGCCCTCTCCTCGGCTCTCCTCACACGAGAGATGCGGGGACCGTATGAGAATTGGTATTTAGGTAATCCCAGAGGGAGGTATGTGCTCGTGAGGGGGGAACTTAGTCATTGCTTTTAACCTGTGACAGTAACTGACTTGATCCAGATGGTCTGATCCGGCGAAATGTGCATACCAATCGGCTATCGAGACCCTTCACAAAGAGCTCAGTGTTGACGAGTGCGAGAAGATATGGCTGCGCGATAAGGTATCCATGAAAGACGTACAGGATGCTCTTTCATTCGCGCTAAAGGAATACCAGAATAGGTCAAAAGGATCTCATGTGCGCAAATGGTTATCGAGCTGCTCCTCGCGAGTCATGCACTACGGAAGTAAGACAGGTTCTGACTGCTAGTGTACTTTTACGCTGATCTGACTCATTTGTACAGCCATCTTTGATGTTTTTGTTCAGCATCACCCTGAATACGTATCTCTTGCCTGGGGGACATTTAAGTTCCTTTTTATCGTGGGTTACAACACTAGAGTACTTGAAGACACATTATCTGGCTGACTTTTATAGGCTGTTACCAACCATGAAGAATTACTTACCGAGATATCAAAGGCGGTATCGCGAGTCGCCGACGTCCTTCCTCGTACACATCTTCATTCTACCTTATATCCCACAGACCAGATGCAAGAGGCTGTTTCAATGGTCTACGCAAAGATAATCGAGTTCAGTATCGCAGCAATCAAGTGGTACAAGAAGAACAAGTTTATGCATGCTGTCTCCTCAATTGTCAAACCGTTCAGTCTCAGCTTCAAAGATATCATCGACGAGGTATCGGATCGGTCAAGAAGGGTTGATGAAATGGCGAATGCGGCAACAAAGGCAGAGATTAGAGATCTACACGTCAGTATACAAGGTTTGAATCAAAGAATTATTCAAATAACGGAGATAATGCATGGTCAGTTGCACCACAAGCGTCATCCACCAAGACCTGGCTGACGTTAAGAACAGCACAGCAAATGCTTCAAAGTCAGATAATGATCAATCTTCAAGATCAAAAACAGTTCTTCCGTAATTCTCAGCTCGATGATATCCGAACTATGCTACTGCTCGAAGATACACCACTTCCCGATCGGAGCCTGCCATATTGCGTATCAATGCGGAATCGCCGGAGAAGAAAGTTGCCTACCCAGATCCCAGTTTCCGATATTTTGAAGTTAAAGCAATGGCTATCTGACCCTTTATCCTCGTTGTTGTTGGCTCAAGGTCAAGGTGTAAGAACAAGCTCCGCGGACTTTGCTGCCGACTTCATCGATGCCATCCTTGAGAAAGGGTTTCCGATTCTCTGGGCTCTTCCACCCCCCTTGGAAGAAGGAGAATCAGTCCCTTCTGTTATTGGCATCTTGCGATCGCTCATTGTTCAAGCCCTGACCCTATCTCCTAATATCGTGAGCGATGGTGGGAACCCAATCAGGACGCAACAGTTAAGAAACATCACTGCTGTTGACCAATGGTTCCGTGTTCTTAATCAGTGTCTTACAAAAATACCTCGCCTCTTCGTGGTTATCAACATGGCATTGGTGGAAGTGGCCGTGAATAGCGACGAGCTTCAAGGCATGACATTTAAATCTAGTGACTTTATTCAGGAAGTATCAGCAATGGTACATAACAGAACCAGTGGTGGACTGAAGGTGGTTATTATAGCGTGGCAGTTCGAGACCGTCACATCACTAGTGGCCAATGAGGTTTTTGGCGATGCGGAGATTGTCACAGATTCAGGCCGCAGAATGGAGAGATTGATGAGGCTACCAAAGTATCGAGCTATGTTCAAGAGGCGGAATGAGGCATTTGTTAACAAGTTCAAGTCGACAATGGAGGTGCTAGATTCCTACGATGTTGGGTCAACCTCAAGATCCAACTAGACCAATATGGACTACTTTGTATATGGTATAACCTTTCACACGGTCCTTTCCACAAGCATCAAAGATCCGAGAAATGGCCTCCATGACCTAAGCAGCCAAGTTCTTCTCTTAGTCGGACTGACCAGAATCTTCACTCCATAAGCCCTGTCCACTGGTCTCGCCAAGATTAGAACCAAACACCCCTCGATCTCCGACTAATGAAGTCTTTAATTACTGACAGGCCTCTTGGCTGTCGTTTCCTCAGAAGGGCGAAAAGTGTAGACAGATCCAAATCTCGGCAATACATAGAATCCCAGCTCAGACATGGCTGCCTTGAAATATGACCAGCTCACCGATCCTGGCGACTGTGTTTTGTCGAAGAGTGACAAAGACTTCGGCTGTTGATGAGCTGACCTCAAATGGCTGTGCTGGCTGAGAATTTTCCTTCTCTTGAGAGTCCGTGGTCGAATTGATCACGTAGACAGATGGATGTGCTGGCCGCATCTTTTCCTTCTCTCTCTTTCTCTCCTTGTCGTCTTTGCTGAGAGTATCTAGGTAGCCCCGCAGCTAGTAAGCAACAGCATTGTATGCTGCTAGGTAGGTTGTTAGTTCGGGCCTTTTTCTTTATGTGGCTTATCTATCTGTCGGTTAAGTCTTTATATCTTGAAATCCACCAGAGCCGCGCAACAAAGTAAACGGGATGAGTACGGGCCCGTTAAAATAAGTCTCTCTTACATATCCCAGAAGCCGATCCACTTTGTCTCGACTTATGTGCTGCTATTAAGAATCGCATTGGGTCTCTATCCAGGTTCAACATTTGGGAGAAGGAGATAGTCGTCGAGATTACTGCAATTGGAGGGGCCATAAAGAAGACGGTTGCTTATATTCTGAAAATAAAAACGAACAGAACGAGTGCGGAACAACAGAAGTAGTAAGAAACGCAAAATGACCCCAAAGGAATGGTTGCAGTCAATTGAGTTCTGAGATCATTTGCAACAAACAACATTTCCGAAAGATCAATAAACCACTGGTCGACACCCTGGCGTTGTGAGCTCAGCACTTCACATTTAGCAATTTTACACTACGAATACAGAAATTGTCACTAGTACAATATCGAACTATTGTCAAGGCAGGATAAATAAGCGGATACATTCCAACTGAGTTTTAGGAGTAATCTATGGTTTTTATTTGTCCTGTTATGAACCAGAACGATATATTTATTTATTTAACTTCCAACTTCTTTCGAACGGCAAGAACAGTTGCAATGTGTTTGTTCCGAATGAACATTTCCAAAGCCAGGAATAGTTGGCTTCTGTTGTCATTGCCCAGCGTGGTCGACTGAGGATCACAGAACTTCTTCGAGAAGGTACTCAATAGGTTCCCCATCTTACTCAACTCACTGAGCATGATGTGCCCAATCATGCGTTCTCTATTCTCGGAATCTAACTCATATGCTCCGATCGTCATTGGCGGCATGATGAGACTTGACTGCTCACTTCTGTCTTGTGACATATCGGTGTCCCTTGTCGATGGCCTGTCGGTTTCCTTCCCGTCATTGGAAGCTGGAGGGCTATTGCAACCATCTACTGGTGCTGTACTGCTGCCATCATTGGGACCACGGCAGTTTTCCAACACGATGTGGTACCAAGATAGGATACGCAACAGTACGGCTGTGACCAGCAGTGCAACGTTATCGTTTGGGGTGCATGTGCATGACATAGCATTAGTTGCACATGTGAGGGTTGAACGACTGGCTGTCAGGATGGTACCGAGGTTCTGGGTCGCTTTTGGGTCACCCCAGCATGACAAAGAGGGAAGGTCAGGTTTCGCCAATGCGGATATAAGATCAGCCTCACAGTGCTGTCGATCTGTTACTGAGCTCATTGAGCTTTGACCCATGTTGTCGACGGTGACTCCACTGTTACCACCCATTGCTCCCATTGACGCGGTACCTGGCGCATTGTTCTTCGGATATGCGAAAGCATCTATCCTTTCTAGACTCTTAACCACACTATTATCACCAGCTATAGACTCTATGTCCGATAGCCAGGTAAGGTTGGTATTATCTGGGGTCAAAGACTCAGAGCTGCTACCATTGGTCAACAGCTCGACAAGGTCGGGACAAGAGCCCCAGCTGTCAGCGTGGCCAAGCATGGTACTGGAACCATTGCTCAATGCAGCCACAGATGATGCGCTGCTCATTGCCGTAAAAGGTAGAGTGCCAGTCCTCTGATCGCCTTCAGAGTGCGTGGTGGAAAGTGTTCTCTTCCTCGAACGCTGTGATGGACTGTAGCTGCAGACTTGTCCACGTCTGGCACATCTCTGGCACCAAGGTTGTTCCTTGCCACAGCGAACTTTGGACTTGGCACAATTGTCGCAGCTTTCGCGGTAGCTCTCTACCCTGCGGTGAAGATGGTCCGTGGAGCTCATGTGGACTGATAGTGGTGCATATGATACCACAGGCTGAACGCTAAAACGTTTTGAGCCAATTTGGTCAAGTGACAGAAACGGGAAAGAAATGATATGAACAGACTTTGAGTGCAACTTTAATTCTTAATCTGGCCAGAGTACTGTATGGACTCATTGCTGCTTCTTATACATAAGGACCTATTGACGCCACAGCTCTGGATTTGGGTTGAGAGCTACTACTCAAGGGAGATCTGACACGACGATTGCAGTAAGCTGAATGCACTTGTTACTAAACACAAGCTCTGAACTGCACTGGACTCAGAAGCTGAAAGGATCAATGACTTCTAGCCTGGAATCGATCAATTCTGTTTACTATTCGTGGGGGGAAACGCGAGCAGCCCACATTAATTCCTACAGGGGATTTATGGTTTGAATCTAGTTCTGTAATGATATGACTTCTTATCTTGATAGGTTCGGTTCAGGAAGGTCGCTTGTGAGACAGGCATCATTTCCGCATGAATACATGCAGGACGGATGTTCGATGCCGTGACCGTGGTTTAGATGTGCTTGGAGATGATCTTGTCATCGGTGACTGTGTTTTACATGCATATGTCTTTGTAGTAATGAGATGTACAGAATACCAGCCACCAGTCATCTCACAATGCGAACCAACGTGAACCATTTTTGTAACTCAGTGTCTGCTTGAAGATTCACAAGAACGATTGAACTGCCGCCAAGATTGCCTCCAGCTGCAAGAGAGCCCATTTCAGACAATTAACCAGGAACAGAAAAACCAAGGGTGAAGACGGCGTGCATATCTGCATCTAAGCTGACCATGCATAAACTTGTTAAGCTTGCGACCGGGATACATCCGAACAAAGCACGAAGCAAATAACGGAACTCGTATATCGGATAATCAGGCTATAGCTGCATGGCGTTGTCAGTGCCGCATCCGTCCGTCTTCGGGGACTCATACCCGGCCCGTGCCGCAGTTGGTGCTAGTACCGTCGGTCCGATCTAACCCCGAGCTCTCTAGCCCGACGGTGGTATATGCACGTAGGGACGGGAGAGAAGAAGGCTGAATATTTTGTGACCAATTCCCTCAAAGAGGCGCTTTTTCTCTTCCAATGGGAAATGATATATGGGCCTACAGCCATGGCTAATAGGGCCTTTTTTGCTCACCTCACATTCGCTGTCAGAAGCTTTAGCATCAGATCATCACTCCACACCCAATCCGCAATCACATCATCCCGCAAAACCATGTCATCTTTCGCTTCCGCACCTTATCGGCATGATGCGATGCCATTCGATGCAACCCAAGACGCTCAAACTCACGGTAATTCGGCACTGACTAAGCTGAGGGATGCCATCCCAGATCTGAAGATCTACACGCGCACCTCGGTTCACTATGACACCCTTCGCGGGGTTTACAACAAGCTTATCACGGCTAAACCCCTTGTCATTTGTCGACCCACCTCGGTTGACCAGGTCCAGGCCATCGTTGGTACTGTTGCGAGTTTGGGTGTGCCGCTTGGGGTTCGTTGCGGCGGCCATGATGTCTTTGGACGTGGCTGCATTGCAGACTCTGTCACAATTGACATGAGAGAGCTGGACACGCAGGAACTCGCCGAAGATAAGAAGACAGTTACTGTTGGCGGCGGCATCACCAGCAAGAACCTTGTTGGATTTCTTGGGTCGCACGACCTTTGCACCTCTAATGGCTTCGCGGGTGAAGCTGGATGGACGTCTTGGGCGTCATGGGGAGGGTACGGCCCGCTAGGTGACTACGTCGGATTAGGCGTAGATAACATTGTGGGCGCCAAAATCGTCACGGCTAACGGCGATCTCGTTCACGCCAACGGGGAGTCGGAGCTGCTGTGGGCCATACGGGGTGGGGGCGGCAACTTTGGTGTCATTGCCGAGACCAAAGTGCAAGTTTATCCCATGTCCACAATCCAGGCTGGCTTCCTCGTCTATCCTTGGCCAGAAACAGCAGACGTGCTGCTGCGTCTGCAGACCCTTCTAGACAGCGGGGTCCCTGACGAACTCTGTTTACAGGCAGGGTTCAGCAAGGGCGAATGGGGTCTTGGCATGGCTCTGACCTACATCTGGCCCAAGGCCGAGACCATTGGACCTGAGAGTGAGCAGTGGCTCCAGAAATTGAAGGATCTTGGCACCTGCATTGTTGACACTGTTCAAGAAAGTAAGTCTGCTGATCTATGCCCGTTTTACTATTAGATGACACAAACCAAATACTGACATGAGACATAGCCACATTTCAGGCCTTTCAGAGTAGTATTTCAAGCGCTATCAGTAACCCTGTCAACGTGACATCTCGGCATGCCAGCGTAGGCAAGTTTACCAGCGCCACGGTTGGAAAGCTGATTGAAGCCTGTGAGGCCATGCCCGCTGAGGCAGATTGCTCTATCACCTGCACGATCCTGCACGGAAAAGCGGCTCGGCAGAATGCGTCATCTGCTTTCGGCACCCGACGACCACATATCATGTTTCATATCAACGCCGTGACTGAGGACGCCGCTTATGAGGGTGCAGCCGTAGCGTGGGCCGATCATCTACTTGATGGTGTGGAGGGGACGGGGGAGAGTATCGGACCTACATACGTCAGCTTCATGGAGTCGGAGAAGGACCCCAGTGTTTGTTATGGAGATAATTGGGATCGGTTGAAGGCTGTCAAGAGGGAGGTCGATCCGGATGATGTGTTTAGATTTGCGCATGGTCATATCCCAGCTGCTTGAGCTGTCTGTCCACCTTGATAGGATAGATTGTGGTAGATGGTTGGTTCACGTTAGAGTAGTCCCATTCTCACGGCGAATACATCAATTATTTGCATACTATCTGTTGGTTCGTCACGGCGCTTAAATTGGCTATCAATATCCTTAGGCTTAAGACATAATTCCAATCTACTCAAAGTGATATGATCTAACTTCCAAGTTCCTTGGGGCGCATTCTATTTACAGGTTTTGGTACTATTGGAAACGTGAATGGTACTGATTAAATATTGGTATTTAGTTGCATGAACTTTTCTAATTACTGTTTCCAGTCCTACCTATTTAAACCTACTTTGTTCTCGTCTTAATACGTACGCCACAACAATTAAACCTCCATACTATTATGAAACTAATGTACAAACTCCTTGCCCTTGACATTCTTCCACTCGATACCTAGTGAAGGTAGTATGGCGAAACAAGCAGCTGCGACACCAACATAGTAGTAACTGCGAAGCGCCGCATTGTACTCAACAAGCACATCAGCGAGGCGATCAGCTGGAACAACATTACGCAATTGCGTAGCGCCCGCACCGACAATCGTTGCAACGTCGATCCCGTCAAATGAAGATAAACGAGATCGAAGCTCACTGTTGAACACGGCTTGACCAACGCAAACAAGTACTGAGCCGCCAAGGGACTGGGCAAAGAACATGAGTGAAACACCCGTAGGTACGTCCTTTTGTGTAAGAGCCACTTGAGCGCCCAAACTGGCAAGCTGCATGCCTTGACCGATGCCAAGGCCGAGGATGATCTGATAACCGATCCAAGTGCGGGTCGGTGTGTCAACGACAAAGGTTGTGATGAGACCGCCGCCAACCGACATAAATATGACAGAGGAAAAGAAGACAGGGTTAAACCAGCCAATGCCGTTGATGACACCACCAGAGACGATTGCGCCGAAGACGAGCGACAAAACGAGAGGGAGTGTATCGATACCAGAGGTAATGGCATCTGTACCTCGAATGCCTTGGAACCAAATGGGTAGGGAAATCAAGAAGACAATGAGAACAGATCCTAGGCAGAAGGCAAAGACAGTGCCGAGCCAGACATTTCGGATCTTGAACAGACGAGGTGGAACGGTGGCGTTTTCCTTTTGCCAAATTTGGATGCCAACAAAGGCAATGAAAAGTACGCCGGCTAATACGAGAAGCGCAACGATGCGGCCCTCGTTCCAGGGGTATTTCTCGCCGCCCCACTGAAGGGCAAGGATCAGACAGATAACGCCAGGAAGGAAGACTAGGTTTCCCCATGGGTCGAGTTGCTTGATTTGTTGTTTGATGGAGACGGACTCGTTGGCGGGGAATTTGGGGAAAAGAAGGATGAGGCAAGCTACAGCGGCTCCGCCGACGGGAAGACTAGCGAAGAGGCGGTTAGTATTATCTCATGATGGTAGGATGGAGATGAAGTCGGATACTTACTTGATGTAAAAGCACCATCGCCAAGTGACGTGATCAGTGAAGGCTCCTCCGATCAAGGGCGCGATAACAGATGCAATGCCAAAGACGGCTCCCATCATGCCCACATATCCAGCACGCTTGGAAAGGGGTGTAACAGTGGTGATAAGAATGGTAGAGCCAGAGTAGATGCCTGCAGAGCCTGCACCAGCAATGGCACGTCCAATGATGAAGGCAACCGAGTTGGGTGCCACACCACAGAGAAGAGAGCCTAATTCGAAGAAGAAAATGGCAACAAGGTAGACGGTCTTGGTGGGGTAGAAGGTGAAGATGCGGCCCCACAGTAGCTGTGTAGCAGAACTGGTGATGAGGTAAGCGCTGGCGTACCAACTGATATCACCGAGGGCCTTGAAGTCATCGGTGATGCGAGGAATGGCAGTTGCGATGATTGTACGATCGAGGGCGACGAGGAACATGGCTACCATGTTGGAGAGGATGATGGCTGCCAGCTTGAGGCCGTGGGGGTACTTGGACTCATCCTCTGCCGGCTCGGGCTTGGATTCAGAGGGGTCGGATGCTTGGGGGGCATCATTGGGTGCAGATGTTGGAGTGGTGGCTCTGTCGAGCTTTTCCACGTCGGTATTGTCTGTCATGGTGTTGAAAGGAGAGAAGAGGGTGATTGATGATGGGTAAGGATGGAACTGAACAGTGTTGAAGAAGGATGACAAAGGTGAGAAATCGACAGTGGAAAAAGAGCCTTGAAATAGAGAAATTTGCAGATTAATTTCGGGAGGTGATTCCCTCCGGACGCGGGACAGAAATTGCCAACGGAAGGGCAAATTTCATTTCGGCGACGGATGACTATTCATCATCAACGGCATCTCCATGGCGGTCCCGCTCCGTGTCTGTCAGGGACGGGGTCGGACATAATACACACTAAAGATTAAGCTTTCGGGACCGAAACACACCATCAGCCCTGAGAGCGGTCCCGCGCTGGGGGCGACAGTTGCTTGTTATTGGTTCGGTCTTGGAGATTTATGGGGACCGGCTGTTCTGTTGGTGGTGTTCAGATTTGCATACCTTAGCTCGTGATTAGATGCGAAAAATATGATCTGACCACTGCAATTCTGTTTGTCAAATGCTCTTCTCTTATCTTATCGTACCCAAAAGGGGTTTGGAATGGGCTGACAGATGAAGTCAATTCCATCCGCTAACGAACGTGGCTGGTGTGCCTCGTCACGTCTCACTATCGACGATGCCATTTCACTTCACCCTCTCCATCAACAATACTCCCAACACTCTCAACTAATCTCAATACCTACCATGACAGAACAAAAGGTCACCAGAGGACATTCATGTGTTCCATGTCAACACCGAAAAATCAGATGCAATGGGCAAACACCATGCGCGTACTGTATCAGAACTGGTAAAGAGTGTGTGCGCATGCGCTTGTCGCCACCTCATACCCGCAACGCCCGATTAAATCAACGGCGACTTATGCCTGCGCAGTCGGGTAGTTCTAGCCATGATGGACAGGTCGTTGTCAGTGGAGACCAACGCCGTTATGTCGAAGAGTACGTTTCCAAAAAGGTTAATTTTCAGTTTGAGCGTTTGCTAACGGTTCGATAGCAATACTTTGTGGAAATCCCTAGGCAATGAGGTGAGTTTTGAGCAATTGAGCGTACTTGAAAGTTGAGACTTATTCTTGTGACAGATGGAAGGCAGAGATGTCAGTCCAGATCCAGAGCGCCCAGCCCTGCGTACAAGAACTGGCACGCCGTCAACCGAGATCAACCTCATTTTTGGTCACCAAAAGTCAGGCTCCACTTCGTTACAGTATCCATCAGCTGTGCACTCATTCCAACTCTGGCAGGTTTTTCTCAGTAATGTGCATCCCTTAACCAAAGTTCTTCATGGTCCGACAGTTCAAAAGGACATTCTTGAAACCTTTTCTGAATCGTCATCGACCACCGGCCCCACAGAGGCCCTTGTATTTGCCATTTATCTCGTCGCTGTAGTTTCTTTGACGGACAAAGAATGTCGCAGCATGTTTGGCCAGCCGAGACAGGAGTTGCTAGCTAGGTATTGCGACGCAACTGAAGTAGCTTTGAGCAAGGCCGATTTTTTGAGGTCTACAGATTTAAGAGTGCTTCAAGCATTCACTCTCCACTTGGTCAGTTTCCGAGCAAAGTAGTGATTTGGATGTGTACTGACGTCCTCAGCTTTCGTTGCGTCATATCTGCGACCATGATATTTTATGGCTCCTGACAGGCCTTGCAACACGCATGGGTCAGAGAATGGGTCTTCATCGCGAAAGCTCACTTAAAGATTTACCACCTTTCGAAGCTGAGTTACGCCGTCGGGTGTGGTGGCAGATAGTCATCCTAGATGGTCGCGCTTCCCAATTGACAGGTGCATCCATGAACCCGGACATGCAACTCTATGGAGACACTCGACAGCCAGTCAATCTGAGCGACGCAGACCTTGTCCCATCAGCCAGTACACTACCGCTGTCATCGCCCGTCACTACGGATATGGTATTCTGTAAGGTGCGCATCGAGATTGGTGTTTGGATGATTCAGCAAAAGTGTCTGCTCAGCTCAGAATCTGAAGCTTCGACGGCGGGCAAAGCCAAGTTCTTCAAAGCCATCGATGAGCTGGAGCGTCGTATTGAAGAGAAATACCTCGGCAATATGGACTTAGACCTCCCACTCAACCTATTGACGGCATATCTCGCACGATCCGCTATCTGTCAGTTACGACTCTCGGTCTACCATCCCATTCACCGCCCAGAGAGGACTTCTGATCTAAGTCCGGAACAAATCGATATGCTGCTTGAAAACAGTCTTGAGGTGATACGATATGACATTTTATCACATTCGAGTCCCGCGCTACAGAGTTATTTGTGGCACGTTGCTAATTTCTTCCCCTTTGAGACTTTTGTTCTTCTTATCAGCACGTTGGCCGGGCGCGCAGCGGGTCAGATTGTTGACAAGGCCTGGGATGTAATCAACCAAGTGTACGAGCACCACCCATCTTTTGTCTCCGATATTGGTGACCCGCTTTACCGCGCTTTGGGTAACATCACTCTCAAAGCATGGGATCAGAGGGTTACAAGTGCCAGGACCAGAGGGTTGCCGGTTCCACCAGAGCTACCTTGCATAGCCGATCTTGTCCGTGCGCGAGCGTCCCTCGCTAGCAATTCTTCCCAGCAGGGTTCCACGACTACAGACGTTGTTGGGCCGGCTACACCACAGAGCTTACCACAGACACAAGATGCATCTGCTGGTGATTTTGGTGAGGTAAACACGATCTATCAACCAGATTCGCAGGCTGAGCTGGGAATGGCGATGGGTGCCGATATGGACTGGGACTTTTGGCAGCAGTTGTTAGATGGAGACGGACGAGACGCGCGTGGAAGGGATGATCAGGAAACTTTTTATTTCTCTTCTTTCATGAACAAGACATAGATCAGATCACAGCTAAGCAAAGTTCCATCTCCATTGTCCGGTTATCATTGTCTATCAGAAAACCACAAGAAAAAGTGACGTCATGATCAACGCGTTCGGAGAGACGCGGTTGGAGTCCCGAAAACCACCAAAATTGTTAAAGTCGGAAAGGGATACAGGTCTCAAGGTTAATAACAAATGTCAAGTGAAGCATGCCAGTCATAAAATGTAAAGAAATTTGAAACCTATGTTGCTCCTGCAAATATATGTTGAACTGGCCCCGGAAGACTTGCACTAAACTATACTAGTTACACTCACTAGCACCGTGATTTACAGGGTCCTCAATAAGTGAATCGCATGACACCCGAATGATCTAGTTTGTATGTAAATCGATATTCCATCCCCATTGAAACTCGGAATGGCAGTAAAATAATTTATTAATGACGATTTCATACGTTATTGCTAGTATCACCAAGAGAAGATATCAACAACGGCTTTGTTCGAGGTTAATTGCGCTGTCTAGTGACTCTACAGGGTAGCTCATGTGGGGGGTGATGGGATTGACAGTCGATTAAAATACCGCTTTTTCTCGGCATAATATTTGACCGCTCGTAGCTCACCTTCTATCTTATCAAGATGTCTTATCTCCACTTATCTTATCACAGTGACTTCTTACATCCGCTACGCGTCGCAAAAAGAAGACGCGACTATCTACTAACCACATCCGTCGACGACAATAAGTCTACTCTGTAGTGCGATTAGAAAAATGATTGCCAAGAAACAAAGCCATATTTGATTCCGGCATCTAAGACTCTAGAAAGACAAGCGCGAACAAACATCAATGAAAAAAAGAAGGGAATCAGAAACACAAACAAGTGACTTGCACATCGAATCTAAGGGCCTAAAGCCTGAGCGAGGAATGCTGATACATATTCCGCATTTCGTCCTCTCTTCAGCATGGTGAAATGGTTCGCTTCTGGAATCCGCTCCATGAAAAGCCCCTCGCTACCGCCAAGTAGCGCCTCCCATCCGTTTGGACCAAAGTTGGTTCTGTTTTCTAACAGCCATCGCATCTCACGTGGATCGTCATCGCGATACTCCGGACGAGCGTCATTTGCGTTCTTACAAACTCCGTCTTCTGCCCACAACATATAGGTTTGCGGAGATGCCGGCAGTGGGGATGTTAAACCATCCCCAGCGAGAAGACCAGCGTCCCAGGGAACCGCAACGTAGGCATCCAGTGCATCGACAAATGCCAGAAAATGTGCGAGAAGCCACTCTGGGGCTTTAGCGCTGGTTCCCGTAGTGCTGTGTGGGTTGTCCGACCCGAACACATTCTGCGAGTCTAGGAAATCGTACAAGCGAGGCGGCAGTTTCTCAAGTCCAACCGGATTTGGAGAATCAAGTAAGATCAGACGTTCGACTTTGTGTCCTGCTCTGGTGAGCATCAGTGCAGCCTCATAGGCGCAAATGCCACCGGCCGACCACCCTCCCAAGTTGTAAGGACCGTGTGGCTTACGTCGGAGTATCTCATTGACATAAAGCTCTGTCAAGCCCTTGAGTCCGAATTCGATGAGGTAACTGGCGTCTTTGAGCCATGGACAATTCAACCCATACACCACAACGTCTCCATCTGGTGAGATCGGGGGCAGGGACGCGTACGATGTAGCAGAGCCCGAACCGTCGGGGAGTAGAAACAGAGTCGAGCGACTCTTGCTAGGACTGCCTTGGAGAAGCGTCGAGGTGGCTCGGAACTGGTGGAGAGAATGGTGGTTGACCACTTTGTCTTGCTCCTCGTCACTCATGGGAGGTGTGGTGAGGCCAGACTCAATACCAGGCGGTGGGCTGCTTGTGCCACTGCCACCACTGCTGGAGCTACCTTTGCTTTCCTGCTCGGTAAGTCCAAGGAACGTCTTGAAGCTGCCTAAAGTGGGACAAGTCAGGAAGGCTGACGAGTCTATGTCGAGACCTAACTCCTCACGCATACGGCCGGTGACGGTCAACGAGAGAAGTGAGTCAACGCCATGATCGGCAAAATTGAGCTCGTCATCGGACAGGACGTCGAGAGTAAGACCAATTTCCTCGGATAGAATGCGCAGAAGTGGCCTCAATTGGTTGTTCATAGATTGATCGACTGCGGATGGCAACGAGAGAGCTGGCCCAGTAGGTGCTGACGATGGTGGTCGCTCTCCCATCCTGCGAGGAGGCGCATCCAGTGTTTGTGGAGGCAACTCTCTTCGACCTCTAGGAGCATCCATTGAAAGCGAGTTAGTAGAGGGTAAGACTGTGTTGAGCACCCGACGCGGTAAGCCTTGGAACTGTTTATGGCATTAGAAACGTCGCTAAACACGATTTTTAAACTCACCGTTATGTCGCCATAAACACCAACTACAGTCTCATCCTCGTCCAAGATATACAAGTCACCAGCGAACTTGGTACCATCGATTGGTCTCATCCGGATATACGTCCGGTAAGTCACTCCTTCGCAAAACGACTTGGCCAATTTCATCGACTTCCAACCGTGATTGACGTAGACGTAGTCATTGGGCGTCGTCTGATGGCAATTCATAAGAAAACCTGTTGTCTGACCACAGCTGTCAATCCACATGGGATTGCAGACAAAGCCTCCCTGAGGAGTTTGGAAGCGCACTTTCGCCGTACCCTCAAGCTCTTGGCTATGTAGGACGGCCTCTCGCAGACCTTTGAAACCATCGTGATAGTCGACAAGGGATGAGAAAACCTTGTAAATCATCCCGGTCGCCAACATGCTGTCCAGACCCTGGGTAGCTCGCTGTTGGAGGTAATCAATGCTGCGCTTGATAAGGTAGGCCTGGCGGTCCCATTCCTCTTGCCAATTTGATGGGTGCTCCAGTCGAAGTTCACAGTCGAGGTGCTTGATGTGCTGGCCGGTTGGACTGGTGCTGGAAATGCTCATCAATGCAGTAGTACCTCCCATGTGATACCGCACTTCAACCCGGAACGGCGTTGGTTGAGGTGTACCATTCATGTCTTCTTTGAGAACAAGCGCTTTGTGGACTTCGATGCCGTGAACATCGACCGCATAGCCTTCCAAATCGGTACGATAATTGTCCAGTATGTGTTTACCAAGCGTCAAGCCAATATCAGCATATACAGAAGATGTGCAGACTTTCACACCGTTGACCCGATGGCCTTGAGCAACCTCGGTCAACTGAGGGCTTGCCAGATCGGATTCAGCAACGATGGTCAAAACCTGGTCATTCAAAGTCTCCTGCAGAATCTTCTGGACCGAAGGTGTTGACAGAGTTGAAGCCGCTTCTGTAGAGATGTTGGTGGTAGTTGGAGGATCGCCTTTCGTCAACGACCAGTCGTACTTGTACTGGATCCAGTAGTTCTTATGATCCCAGCTGTAGGAAGGAAGCCGCAATACCTGATGGGAGGCTTTGAAGTCACGGTGATACTCATCCCATTCAATTGGCAATCCAGCGCTGTACAGGCTACTTAGACCATCTGCCAACACTTTCCAGCAATCCTCACCCCGCCGGAGTGATGCGATCGTTGGTGTTTCTTGGCCAAGACCCGACTTCACAAAGGTCGAGCAAACAACATGAGGACCAATCTCAACCCAAAGAGTCGAGTTTTTGTTGATGATCTTCTCGCGCTCCGCGGCATGCAGAGCACCCTCAAAGTTGACTGTCTCGCGACAATGACGCTGGAGGTGAAGTGGACCAATCACGCCATGGTTGCCGGGATTGATGGCGGAGCTATCAAGCGCGCAGAGAACTGGAATTTGCGGTGGATGGAAAATGACTCGGGAGGCTGCCGTGTCCAAGTCAGAGAGGATGGGGTCAACCTGGGCTGAATGGAAGGCGAAAGGCACCTTGACACGTGTGCCCTTGATGTTGTCAGTGGACAGAACGTCTGCCAGCTGGTCAATGTCGGCAACTCTTCCGCTGATGACGACTTCTCGTGGCCCATTCACGCAAGCAACTTCATGGATATTGGCATCCAAGAACTGTTGGATCTGCAGCAAGGATGCTCGCACAGCAAGCATCGAGTGGCTGCCTGCCTGGCATTTGTCCACAAGCAGCTGTGCTCTTATTCCGGTGAGATAAATGGTGTCAGCAGCAGATAGAACACCAGCGATGTGTAAGGCCGCATAATGACCCAAACTGTGCCCAAGAACAAAGCTAGGCTCAACGCCGAACGACTTCCATAGCTTGGCCAGTGCCATCTGCAAGCATGTCAAGCCGAGCTGGATCTCCACAGGACTCAGCGCATCCACTTCCACCTCTCCCCGGATCAATGGAAGGATGGACGGAAATCCCTGGGACTGAGCGATGCTGTCGTAGGACATGATCTCTGATCGGAAGACAGTGAAATGAGTAAAGTACTCCTTACCCATTCCGCTGTATTGAGCGCCCTGACCGCTGAAGACAAAGCCAACCGGTCGAACCGCAGCAGGAGTTCTTTTCACACCCTGGCGCTGAATGGCGGTATCGAGGCCTTTCAGCAGCTGTTCGCGGTTCTGAGCTGTGACAGAAGCGCGGAATTGATGATGCATACGTCTCGCTGTTGTTGTGTAAGAGAGCTTGCCGAGGAAGCTTGTGTCTAGGTCCTCTTGGCTTTCCACAAACTCCCTGAGATTGATTAGGTTTCTCCTTAGAGAGTCTGCTGATCGAGCAGATGCAGCAACAACGTGGGACGAGCGAGGGTCTACGATATCTGTACGAACTAGTGGCAGAGGGGCGTCCTGCAGTAGGACGGCCGAGTTACCTCCAGCCGCAGAAAAGTTGTTGACGAAAGCGGTACGTGCAGCTCCCTCACCAGATTGCGTCCAAGGTGTCGGCATCCTGGCAATATGGACATTGCGTTGAGTAAGATCCGTAGGAAAATGATGATTGATCTTCGTCTTGATACCACAATGAGGTGGGATCATGTTGTTCTGCATCATGAGCAGCGTCTTGATAAGAGCAACGATACCAGATGCAGATTCCCCGTGGCCCACGTTTGCTTTGACTGACCCCAAGTGAAGGCTTTGATGAGGCAAGCGACCGCCAAAGCCGCTTGTTGGAGCGAAGGTCTTGAGGACCGACGACATCTCAGTTGCGTCGCCGGCTTGTGTGCCTGTACCGTGCATCTCGATGTAGCTAACGTTGTATGGGTCGACGCCTGATTCACGAAGGAGCTTAGAGAAGATGTACTCCTGGGCTCCGGCGTGTGGTCGGGTGATCGATACTGCCTCGGCCGAGTGGTTTGTGTAGGCGCCTAGTATAACGCCGAGAATAGGATCATTATCGGCCTCTGCGTCCTCGAGTCTCTTGAGAATTACGGTTCCGACGCCGTCAGCGCGACAGTATCCATCCGCTCCGTCGTCAAAAGTGTTGCAGTTCCCTAAAAAAGAGTTAGCAGAAGACTTTACAGCGTATAACCCCCATCCTGGCGCAGCTTACCGGTCCTTGATAAGAAATGCCCTCTGTCGAGGCCGGCAAAATTATCAGGATTGGTCATGACATTGGTTCCGCCAGCAATTGCTGTGTCACAATCATTCCTCCAGAGGGCATTGCATGCCAAATGGAGAGCGGCGAGACTTGAAGAGCAAGCTGTATCAACGCTGGCGCTTGGTCCACTGAATTTGAAGAAGTAGTTGAGCCTGCCTGGTGTGAAGGCCCGATTGCCACCTAGACTCCGAAGTCAGCATGATTGCGAACTGTGAACGAGCAACTTACCTGGAATGAAATATGTATCGACATTCTGACCGCTATTAACCTCTCTCCAATCGTCGCTAGTCATGCCGTAGAACACGCCCACCCGATCCCTTTGAGTCGAAGGTGTTCTATCTGGAACGATACCAGCCATCTCGAGCGCCTCGTAGGCCGTCTCAAGGGCCAATCGTTGGCCGGGGTCCGATTGCTCAGCTTCTTTCGGGGAGATATTGAAGAACTTGGCGTCGAAGAGCCCGGGGTCCTTGATGAAGCAACCATTCATGACCTTGCTAGTATTCTTGCGTCGGCCAGTGGCGTCGTAGTGAAGCTCTGCGTTGAATCGGTCCTCCGGTATCTGCCGATGAACGTCACGCCCTTCGTACAGGAGATCCCAGAATTCTTCCAAGTTAGCTGCATCTGGGAAACGCCCGGATATGGCCACTATCGCAATATTTGAGCTCTTGCTTGTTACATCGGGCTGTTGCTTTGTTGGTGAGCGATGGGTTGAAGGTGATGGGCTCATATTGTTGTCAACGTCGCATCGTTGTGCTAGCGATGGCCCCAAAGTAGAGACTATACCATTTGAGACGCTAGTCGCGATCGGCCTCAATAGAACTTTAGCAGAAGACGAGCTGTTTGTGAGAAGGTGAGCTACTGCTTGTGAGATCTTCGTAAGGTCCAGTCTGTTAATGAGCATGTCGTTCACAGAATGACGGAGGAGCTGCGCATAACCCAGTGGCTCAAGCACGTCTCCAGAACAGCCAGAAACAACTGGAATGATTGATCTCGACATAAAGGCTGGTGTGGCCAGCCTAAGGACTTCGTCTACATCCTCCTGGCTGTAAAGATGGCTGGCATGATACGGAGCATGAATCGGCACTGGAAGCGCCTCCTTTGCCGATGATGCTATTGTGCGGACCAACTTCTCAAGAACAGATGGTGGGCCGCTGATAGTCATGTTATGATGTGCAACTGAGCTGATGTAGGGAACCGATGACCGAGGAAGTTCCTACATCTTGATTAATTCTTGTTACGAGGATATTACCACTGCATATCCACTTACATGTTCAGTGATAAAGCTGTCCAATCTGTCCTGAGCTGATGATCTCGGTAGCACAGTCTCTGACACAACTATAGACCACGTGGCGGAAAGGGTACTTGGTGCGTTGAATAAAGAGGCAGTTCGGAGTACACGTAGCCCTACGTGTAACGCCACACGAACAGCATCGACACCAGCTGATACCAGCTCACTCAGTGAGCTAGAACAACTGACAGCCGCGGCAGCAAGTGACCCAACACAAAGCCCAATTATGTGACTATCCTCTGAAGGAAAAGTCCTACCTTGGCCGTCGTAAAAGCTGCAAGATTAGAACTAATCCAAAGATCCTTGACTTGGCCACTTACTGGATGAAGCTGCATAGGTGGTAGAAGCATGCCAGTGCACTTGTTAAAGCAGGGTTACCATTTTCCCAATCTGACTTGGAGACAAGCTCCAGGATGTCGGCGAAATTTGGAAATAGTCTCCGTTGAGTCACTGGCAAGGTAGAGATCTCTCTTCTCAGAAGACTATAAACTTGTTCAACAAAGCGTGTCAAGTATGGACTATTGCCTTTGAGAAGGAGGTCTTGTAGTGGAGGGGTAAAACGAGTGCTTTGGTCTCCAAAGACGAAAACCTCCACTGTGGAAGGGGTCATGTTGAATGAGCTCGTGGTGAGCTGAGAGGCTGTGATGTGTAAACAAAGATGCTGTTGCACAAGTCCGAAAACCTAATACAGTACTTTGGAAAGTGGTGCGTTTCTAACACAAGCTTCTGCAGATATTGGACTATTTGATGTGTTTCAGCGCTGTGATCAGCTGATTCGGCAGAATAATCACACTCTAATTAGCAAGACTATCTGTAGGACTTGACCAGCATTGGTCACTGGCTGCATAAGGCTGATCGGGATCCGTATTGAGTCGGTCGGGGTTCCTCGGACATGGCTGGTCGGGCTAGTCCGCGCTTCGGTCCAGCCGCAAAGATACTGCCGACAGAATCGCGCCTCAGACTGGCAAGGCCGAGGGACGATCTCTTGTCCTTCGGATTATGGTCGAAATCCTATTCTCTCAAGCTGATACGTCTTTACCGGGCGTTAGGCCTACACCTACCTATGCCCCTGTTGCTTATCTAGACCTCGAGTTATTGCCAAGCTGCAAGATCCTATCTTGTAAGTCTGACAATGAGTTCTAATCTTCATCATGTCGCCACACAGTGATACTCAAGATACCACCGAGGGCACCACCCAGCAATGTCAGCCAAACACCCTAATCTGCCTTACTATCACGGCCTTTAAGAAGCCATCGCTTAGTGACGAGGAGTACAGACACCATATGACAAAGGTTCACGCCAAGCTCGTCAGCCCATTGATGGAGGAGTATGGTATCGTTCGTTACACCATGACGCACAATACAAAAGAGACGCGCCCGATGCTACACCAGCTCTACGACCCGCAGTTTTCCAAGCTCTCTGAGTATGATTGTATCGTTCAGTTTGTGTTCAAAGATATCTCGGACTTTCAGCACATGAAAGCCGATCCTCGTTTCCTCGAGAAGGTTGCACCGGATCATGTCAGGTTCGCTGACACTAAGCGATCAACGTAAGTACTTCTGATCTCAGATAGTGAAAAACATGAACCTGATGGTTGTGATTAGAATGACTGTTGGATATTTTGAAGAATTCGTTAATGATGGAAAGGTTATACCTAAGAACTGAAAGAGCTATACACATTAGAATGGATGATTCCACCATTTTTTGCAAAAGAAAAAGTGATTGCAATTCCTGAATATTTAAGCCTCTCATGACACTGTATCTGACGGATATGCCAAAAAATGGCTCGAGTGTATCCGGACCCAAGCCCAGTCGATTCGTCCAGATTCGACTATCTGGGGTGCTGAAAAAATGGTAATTAGATGATCGCCCTCTTCTTTCGTCAAGAGCCTCGGTCGGAAGACTAGTGAACTCATGAGCGCATACGGTGCTGGTGTATTCAATATCAAAATTTGGTGATTATCTGGCTAAAGGTACATGTTCCTCCACCGGTACCAGCTAAGACTCATTCTGTAGTCGAATAGTCAACAGACTCATGTTGCTACCCTCCGGTTGTCGCACCTTCTCTAGAATTAGTCTAGAATCCGCTGCGCGCAAGAGGGCCTTCCAGTCATCAATATCGCGTTCCTTCGCATTGAAGACCTGACGCATGGTCAAATCGCGCGTTCGTATAACGCGCTCTCGTACCGATGGAAGAGTTCCGGGGGACGGAAGCACCGTGTCCATGATGAGTAGAGTTGCTTTGGCTGACTCAAGCGCCGGGACAATATTGCTCAAGATTGTCGTTGCTTCGGCATCTGGCCAATCGTGAATTATCATTCGTAGCAGGTAGACAGCCCCGTTTTTGGTCGGCTGTGGCTCGAAGAAGTTATGTGCTTTGAAGGATACACGAGTTTGAGTATCTGATAGATACTTCTGTGCCGCTTTCTCATGTTCTTGTGCTGCCTTTTCTCCGTTGACTACGGTGTCGAGGTCTTGTACCTCAAAGCGGAGATGGGGGTAAGCAGCGGCCAAAGCGAAACTTCCGTGACCAGTAGAGCCGCCGATCTATTGAGAGTCAGTAAGCGCATTCTGGAAGGGTTAGAATGACCGATATCACTTACATCGACAATCAATGAGTTGTCTGGCAGACTGGCCCAGTCGAACCCTCGAACGAGATGAGAGAGATCCATGCCCTGGCCATCAGTCACACCTCTCATGTAACCAGAAAACTGCTTAGTCAAAACAGGGCTTTGAGACAAATGGTCAAAGAAAGGCAAATTATGACCAAACGCGACGTTGTAGGCTGTCTCGGTCTTCTTTACACTTCCTGGCCATTGCTCTGTAGCTTTAACCATGGCAGCAGCGGTTGGGATTGAAGCAGTGAACATGTATGAGGCCCAATCACGCGTGTTGGGAAACTTCAGAAACATGACAGAGTTGGCTGTGTGAGCGACTTGACCAGTACTTGGTTCTTCAAGGATATTATTTGTCATGGCCATGCGCGCAACACCCTTGAGAAGAGACTCGGGCACATTGGCTTTGGCAGCCAATTCCTCGTATGAAATGGTGCCGTCCAGAGGAATGTGAGAGAGAACCTCAAAATGGTGAAGCCATCCAAGTGCAAAGATAGTGTGATACTGTTACGAATACTTTAGCTCAGAGTCGACAGAAATTGATGAACTAGTACATACACTAGCTGTCATGTTTGGCAGAAGCTCGCTTGGGCCAGATACAAGGTTGAACAGCTTGAAAGCTGCCTCTGCAGTAGCCACACGGGCTTCATGTGCTGCTTTAGGTGCATCTTTGGGAACGACGTATGTTGGACCGTCAACTGCGAAAGAAGGCTGTGATAGTCCTTGAGCTTCCAGTTGCTTTTCCAAGTTCTGAGCTGCCGAGAATATAGTAGCTGCAAGCTCAGTGATGAGAGATGGAGAAGCTGAGATTGAACCCATGTTGCCGTGTGGCTTGTGCGACGCGCGGGTTGTGGATGAATGTCGTGCTTATCACTGACCTATAAGCTGAACAACTAGAGACTCGTCTAGAATGAGAACAGTGGCGATAAGGGATATCCAATTATCAGACTGTCATAGGGATAATTAATGCAGGACTCAGACCATTGCCACTGTCAGCACCGATTACGGGTTTCGGCCTATAAACCCTGCATTCCCGAGCCCCGACAGGCTGACCCACCCCGATCCGAAAGGCTGCGGTTGTCAATTGATAGTGATTGGAATCGCAGGAACTTCATTGCTCTAATGAGGAACGTCGAGTCGAATAGTGGAATACAGACGACATATTAACCCTTTGCTACACCGGCTTCCTCCGATTCTATTTGCTGGAGACTGCGAATCTAATTGACCAATTAGCCAATACCACTTCGTTTCTGTTCATTGACAATGCCTGCTCCAACGGTCGCTATCGTGGGTTTGGGCGCATTGGGCCTTGTGACTCTCAAGAACCTTCGAGAGGAGGGTTTTGATGCGGTCGGGCTTGATCGGAATGACTATGTTGGAGGTCTGTGGCATTTTGACGAAGGGGATAAGTTGACTGTGATGAAAAGTAAGTCATTCCCTGCCCGAATTTACCGAACCCTACATCTAACGACTTGGGAATAGCTACACTATCTAATGGTTCTAAACAACGCGGATGTTTCACAGATTTTCCCTTTCCCGAAGGTAAATTGGTATCACTGGATCCCTACTAAGCAACAACAACTGACTTCCCCCAGACAGCCCTGACTTCATCCCCGCGGAGGGCATTGATAAATACCTCCAAGACTATGCCAAGCACTTTGGGCTCATGAAGTATTGTCGTCTTCGCACTAGTTTCCATGGTGCTAGATATGACCAGAAAAAGCAACAATGGCGTCTGTCTCTGTCCACTCCTGACGCGCCAGAGCCGCACATGGAGTGGTTTGACAAGGTAGTCTTTGCCATGGGCGCAGATCAGATACCCTCCAGACCTAAGATCGAGGGTATCGAGAAGTTCAAGGGTTTTGTGGAACACTCTATGACCTTTAAAAAGTAAGTTGTATTAATACGAGTAACTGTAGTTTTACTAACCATGAATCAGTCCCGAAGTGCTTGCTGGGAAGAGAGTCATGATTCTGGGTTTCGGCAACACTGCAGCTGACATGGCAACCGAGTTGGCTCCCATTGCTGACCAAGTCTACCTTGCACATCGACATGGCGCTATCATTGTAAGTGCTGAGTCAGATATACAGCCGCGAGTAACTGAGGACTAATTGCGATTTACAGGTGCCTAGATGGGTCAACGGAAAGCCGGTAGACCACGTA
This sequence comes from Fusarium nelsonii, assembly GCA_014898925.1. Lineage (NCBI taxonomy): Eukaryota > Fungi > Ascomycota > Sordariomycetes > Hypocreales > Nectriaceae > Fusarium > Fusarium nelsonii. Next base: position 36,454 of record JAAVUC010000092.1, on the reverse strand, counting down.
CGAACCTACCGCAAGTACGTCATTCTCAACTTGATGAACCGTTACACACCAGGTCTCTGGGAGAAAACTATGAACAGTGTCATCGGAAAGCTCGTTCATAACACCTTTGACCTCAAACCAGAATGGCGCTTTGACCCTGCTCCATCAATTACCAACCAGCGTCCCCTTGTCAATGATGAATTGATCCCCTGCTTAGAAAAGGGCTCCATCGTCAGCACACATGGACTCGCTCGTGTCATTGATGAGAAGACAGTTGAAACAAGTGATGGCCAGCAGTATGAGGTTGACGCTATTCTCTTCTGCACAGGCTTTACTGTGGACTACTCAGTTGTGGGTATGGACGCGGACCCATGTCGAGCCACTACCACGGACTGGCAGAAATCTCGAGGTTTCACAGGTCGTCCATTACCGAGACTGTACCAAAACATTTTCAGTCTCGATCATCCCAACACTCTGGCTTTCATCGGCCATTTGTCCTTCATGAACCCCGCCTTCTTCATGTTTGACCTGGCCAGCATGGCAGTTGCGCAGCTATGGAAGGATCCCTCAGGCTTTCCATCGCAAGCAGAAATGGAGAAACAAGTTGATGATCAACACGCTTGGGTCATTGATCTCGCCAAAAAGGGTCCTGTCACACCCTCCATTGTCAAGGCATCAGAGTGGATGGAATGGGTCGACAAGGTAATTGGCACTGGCTTGCCCGAATACCTTGGATATACCATGACCGGATGGAATTTTTGGTGGCGCGATCGTAAGTTTTGCAACATGCTCATGGATGGCTTGCTTAGTCCTCATGCCTACCGCTTGTTTCCAGGTAAGCGAAAGGCTTGGCCTGGGGCTAGAGATGCTATAATTGCCATGAACGTTGATCGGGAAACGAGGTTTGGACCTATGGAGTGAGATATCGGATATTTGTGTTTTTAGGCTTGAGCTTCGGAATCGGGGATAATTGCGACAAATGGTTATGTAGTTATGCGGTTACACAGATGTATCTAGCTAGAAATCAATGCATAGAGTTCGGTCTGCTCTATACTGTCATTCGCATATTCACAACCGCCTCGAAGCCTTTATAAATTATTAATAGGGTAATAGCAGGACCTATGTAGTCACTATCATGTCTCAAGGTTGAATGGTGGAGCTTTACTCAACTCCGAATCAGCTTTTACTTCGAATTCTTCATCAGCGTAATCACTCAGGAGAGGCCATAAGAGCGATCAGAGTGAACGGATTATCTGTAAATAGAAGAACATCTTTAGAACATAGTATCAATATTTGCTATACTATGAAGTATTACTACTTGGACCGTCAGAAATCCATCCCTGCAGCACTTCAATCAACCCCCGAACCAGATTCTCCCAGCGAGAATCACTGGCTGATTTATCACCTCCATCCTTAGGTCCAGCACTAGGGGAGACTGCCAGCAGTGGACACAGGCTCTGCACCGAACTTTTTTGCTCTCCAGCCGTCAGCTCCGGAATTGCGCCTGGCATAAAGCCCCGCTGATCAGGTGCATACTCAGGAGGGATCTGCGGCCAAACATCGACGCCATCCAAAATTGCAACAGCCATTCCACCAGCTAAGTGAGTTTCAATATGGCAATGGAACAGCCAAGGGCCAGGATTCGTAACCTGGTACCGCAACACGATCCAAGCTGAACCATCGAACGAAGTTACGAAAGTGTCCCTCCACTTGGGTGTCTCGAGATCGAAGCTATCCGGCTCTGCAGCTATGGCTTCTTCCACAGAGGAATAGTTCCAGATTCCCAAACCAGAACCGATCTGCCACGTCTTTCCGGTGTGTTTGTGCATCATGTGCGGGAACTCTTGTGGCTGGCCGGGTAATGAACCAACCTGGAGTACTAGATCGACCCAGCTTCCATTCTTCGTACGAATGACAAGCTTTTCATCCATCGCGTCGGCAGAGTGCGGGTCATAAAGTAAAGGTTGGTATGCGCTGCGATCCTCTTCGTACATCCCATGTCCAGACATGGTATACTGCCAAGCGTTTTTCCATCGATGTGTCGAGAGGACGTGCATAACATCTGCTTTGCGTGCTGGGGGGTTTGGTGGATAAGGTGGCAGATGGTCACGGTCGAGGGTAACGACAGGCCTATCTTTAGTACTGTTCTGGCCACCGTAGTCAATCACACCTTGAGTCTCGCCTCCGGTAATACCACCCTTATATCGAAGAGTGGCGAATGCTGATATGACTTGGGTCAGGCCACTGTCTGCTACACGGATTGTGTAGTCTTTGGCAGGTTTGTCCAGCTTGATCATAACGGCATAGCGCTCTCCTGCGTACATGTGTACCGTGTCTACGCGCTGGGGGATGATGTAGTGCCCATCAACTTCATAGACCCACATGTCATGTTCGTCGACGGAGAACACGATCGTCTTGAACGTTGCACCTCCAATGAAGTTGAGACTGGCCCATCCAGCCGCCGGATCGACGACAATTGTCTCGTTGGAGCCTTCAGCGGGCACGCAGCCATGTTGTAGGTGCAACGGAATTGTCTCTACTTTTCCTGTACTTAGATATGGTCCTTGGGTGGATCTCATGAATGGAAAGCATCTTGGAATGTCAGTGGGTTCCTCAAGAGAATTTTTATGTTGCTTACCCCTTGTCGTTGACCTGTCGAGGATACAAGCCATACTTCATGTATGTGCTAGTATGGTTGATCAGCATATCAACTCCGGGACAGTACAGGTTTCCCTTTCCGTTGACAAGAATACTATCTGAGCAGCTGTTTTGCATTAGAATTAGCTCAACCACAACACCATCTAGGGATCAGAAGAACTCACAAGATGGCCATTCCTGAGCTTTCTTCAGCTGCCATGTACTCCCAAGACATGAAACGGGTCCAATCAGATACCATTACCAGTTTGGGGTCAACTGCTGCCTGCTTCATCGCTTCGATATCAGACTTCTCCTTGCTGATCAGATGCCATGGTGCAGGAGCATCTGGTTTGCGTCTGACAAACTGTCAACATACAATCGGATGTTACGAATCCGTTTTGAACATGCCTGATGAAAATTGGCCCATAGAGACCATCCAGGACAGTAGCCCGTGAGTGAGAATGATACCAATGGGTTCCTGCCGGCGATGCTTTGAACCGATAGACGAAGCTCTGACCTATCTCTATTGGTTTCTGGGACATGCCTGGAGTTCCATCTGACCAGGGTGTGCCAAGCATCCTAATACAGTTAATCCATCGACACATAGTTTCGAGATGACTATGTCAACTTACTCAAGTCCATGCCAGTGCACTGTAGTGTTAAAGGGCATTCTGTTGTGAACCGTGACTTCGATATCATCATCTTCGTCGCAAATAATCTCTGGTCCGGGAAATTGGCCATTGATTTTGATCATTTGTCTCTCTTGACCGTTCGGTGCTCCTGGCTCCCATGTGATGGTCCAGTCCTTTTTTACAAGAGCGCCGGTCACGCATGTTGAGAGCACCCATGCTAGCAAAAGGACTATTAGACGTGGAGAGGAATGCATATTGTGGCTCTATGAGGTCAAACAAGACAAGAATTGAGCAAAATTCAACAATTGATTCGAATAGTCTTCTTTTCTTCTCACACTTTTTCAAGGCTCCCCGCGTTCATCAATTTCCATTTTGATCTTGTTGCAGTCAGTGGTAAGACGGTTGTTACAGTCCCGACTTGGTGGCGTCCATATCGGTGCACATATCGGGTCCCGATGCCCCACCCCGAGCCATGGCCCGAGAAAGTCGGGTCTGCTGGCTTGGTAAAAAGTTGACGAGGAATAACTTATATCCTCGCACTGCGATATCAGTAATGGTCATGTATACAGTCTCGGGGATAATTTTCAGCGAAAATGATCGAGAAGAAGCCATCAGTTTGGAGAGCCCTCAGAGCGCTTGCCTTCATCGTCTCAATTCCACTCCTCATACAGTACCTTGTCCTCAAATGGTACAGCACGTCACATACTACACCTGCTCCAACAGTACCTGAAACCCATCATGAGACAAATCTCACAGTTTGGGAAGTGTTGAGCAACGATGAGCGCGTTTCCAAATTTGTCGAAATCGTGGGAAAGCTTCCTGACATTGTCCGAGGGCTGTCAGCACCGCAGGCACGCTTCACTGTCTATGCGCCTGTGAACGAGGCTTTTGATTCCTTCTACTTTCCACCTGATCCACCACCATTCTTTGGCCTATTTATCGCAGGATGTCACATGGGGCCAGGACCAGTGCCTGCTGAGCGCCTTCCGACAATGGGCACGGTATCCTCCTTTGTTAATGGAGACATATTCTTCACTTATAAGCAGCGCATCAGTGTGCAGCGGGACCGCGACGTAGTGACACTCAATCACGTCGCCCAGCTTCTCCCAATGAACAAGTCGCAATCGACTGCTGTTAACGGATTTATCCATCATATCGATACCGTCCTAGTGCTCCCTAACTCAACGGCTCATGCTTTGCGTACCAGGCCAGAACTATCAAAGCTGCGGCGTGGCCTTGAGTCTACGAAACTTTCGGAAGGAATCTACGACACCAATGCCCATGTATCCCAAACCATCTTTGCTCCAACCAATGCAGCGTTCGATCGCCTTGGGGGAAAGGCAACCAAGTTCCTGTTCAGTCATGGAGGTAGACCCTACCTCCGTGCTCTGCTAAAATACCACGTCCTGGCCAATGAAACACTCTTTAGTGATACATATTGGCCTCACAATGGAGCCAAGTTGGTGGACTTGAGCCAAGCTGAGAAAGACTCGCACCGGGTAGGCAAATCGAAACAGTACCAGTTGGGGACTTGACTAATCACGTATCCTTTCAGTTTGATCTACCGACTCTGAACAATAATCTCAAGCTGCTAGTTGAAAGTCGAAAGGTTGACAAAAAACGGCATCTGAATGTCTTGAAAGGCCCTGAAGTTGAAGGAAAGAGCCAGGATTTTGTCCCAGTTTCAAAGCCCGATATTATATTGATGGATGGCGTGATGCATATTATCGACTCTGTTCTTTTGCCCCCAGCTCCTTCACAGCAAAAAGCAGTTTCTTTGCTAGGCAAACTCGCTTCACTGCTGGGCCGCGACAAGCCAAGTACTGAGGACTTGGTAAATTTGCTTGAGCCGTATATTGATGAGCCCTAAGCAAATGTTTGTTGTATTTACTCATGAATAAACAACTAGTCAAGCCCATGTCTCATCAGTCTCATATTAACAAATTAGATATATGTCGCACAATTGATTACTAGCCCTACTCTTATTGATGGATCTTCTGTTGGCTAGGACAGATCGTTGTCTCCATATTTACGCTCCACATCCAGCATCTCAGACAGCTAGGCCTGTTGGGGGCTAGTGTCAGGACACAGAATAGGTCCACGCAGATGTCTTGATTTTGTTCAAAGCTTAGCTGGTCGATGGCTCCAGGGTAGGAGATCAAGCCACGACCATTCAACCCAGAAGCGCCGAGACACCCGGTTCGTGATTTATAATACAAATCTGGGTATGATTCTCATAAATATGATTATCAATATGTCCTTGTGGTAAACTGCCAGGTACTTTTAAAGTGAATTCCTGACTAAGTTATCTTTTCCCAAATATTTTTGGACGCTAATCAATTTAGCCTACAGGCTGTAAAACTCCTTACAAAGACAAAGAGCAGAGAATATTAGTATCTTATCTATCCTATCGATAAACAGCCTTCAGATAAGATAAGGATAATAGTAATGATGTCATGATAGTCGTGACTCCAGGTAACTCAACTCGGTTACCCAGATCACCGGCTTTCATCAGACAAGATTGGTAAAGCAATTAATACATATGGAATTGCTCGCGGTGTTCATGGTCTATGATATGTGGGGTAGAGAAGTGGGGACTATTCAAAACGTCCAGGCTATTCTGTACTCATATGATTCCATTACCTCACGAGCAGATCTCTCGCAGTAGACGAGAGTATCAGCCAGAGCTTGTGATATTGCAGTTTAAGCTTCAAGTAATGATGAGTAGATTGTATGACGTGTTTCAGCTTATATTAATGATTCGCAAGATGTACTACCAGTAGTTGGTAAAGATTCATCCGTTGACGTGTCCGTTGTGTTAAAGTCTATCGTTTAGATGTCACCGACATGGATATCACTGCAGCACTCTATCCTTATGTACTGGCCGTGTTAATAAAGCTATCACTACACCGTCTGATATATTTCGTCATGTGTGATGAAGGATGTTTCGAATCTCGTGATGGGAATGCTACTGAAGGCAAGCATTAAGGCGAAATAAAAGATATTCCAAAGAATACCTGTAAGCTAGTCCCATGCGTCCATTACTGTGTGTTGGACCCGTGTCATCAGAGCTTCGTCTCATCACTAGCATCGATTATCCGAGGCAAATGTATATCTATTGGAGGCTATTCTAGTACTCTATTGTTTGCTTCGCTGCCCTCTCAGTTGTCCTGGCGAAACATTGGTTTTCCCTGCAAGATCGACCCTCCTCTTAATCGAATCGCACAAAGGGTGCAACGTAGGTCGTCATGTACACCCCTTTCTTCTGTGAGAAGTTGAAAGATATGAACGTGTGATCCATTGGCGTCTTGGAAGTTTCATCAAGGAAGTCATTACCACTGCAATAGTTAGAATACTGTTTGAAGGTCACGCGTCACGAATGAACTTACTATGCCTCACAGACAATGTTCCTGTATGTTCCGTCTTTACCCCAAGCCCACCCTCGTTTTCTAAAGATCTTCTCCAGAGCCTCGACAGCATCCTTGTCGTTTTTGAAATAGTGGTTCAGAGGCACATAAATCTTGACTTCTGGGATCGCCTTACCAGGCGTGAGTTCCCAGCTGAAGCAAGCGCCACTCGTATCAGGTTTCTTTTCTAGGATCTCTTTCGAAAAGTGCTTGTTGATCTGCTTGTCCTCTGGCTCATTGATAAGGATATTCCACATATCCCGAAGAATGTCTAGGCCTTCAAGTGTCGTCGCATCAGTGAGTTGGCCTCCCAAAGTGACGTGCTGCTCAACTGCCTCCCAGGTATTGGACTGCGGCTCAATGTAGATCTTGACGCGTGCTCCGTCTTCGGGACTCACGCAGTCTATCCCAATAACTACAGTGAGTGGTGGTTCTTGGAACAGCTTGCTCTGGTAACGCTCAATCATGTCCAAAGCAGGTTCAAATGCAGGACCCAGGGGCTCAAGTCGTCGGATGAGGTCAAAGCCAGCTCTATCCGAGTTCTGCTTGGAAGTCATCCATTTGATAACGGGGTAGAAATAGGCCTTCATAGTCTGCTTATCCTCCTTGAGGTCGAAAGCCAGAAATACCCTTGGGATACGAATTGTGTCCTTTGGCATTTGCTCCGCTAGAATCGTAGCGTCTTGCTCGGTTGGATAGAATGCATCGGCGAATTGGTTGAACCAACGAAGGTCTGCGCCTGTCTTCTCGGCCATTCTTGGGATAGGATTCTCGGTAACGCCGTCTGAGCCTGGAAATACAGGCTCATAGCAGAACCGTACGTAGGATTTGCCGGTGTCGCTGTTGTTGAGACTTGTCTCGAAAGGCGAACCGTTTGGTGTAAGAAGAGATCGTGCGCGTTGTTTTTCTGGGGCGCGACCCATACTTGGTATGATGTATTCGTCAAGGAATTCCAGATGTGAAGCTTGTTGTTCGGGAGTATAGTCTCCAACAGAATTGAGCAGCGAAGTCAATACGGGCTTCGTATGCTTTGTCCAGAATGCTACGCCATCTTCCTTAGCTTTGGTGGTCGTGAGGTCGCAACCTTCCTCTTGAACTGGAAGAGCCGCAAGAGTCGGCGGCAAGGGATCCAAAGTTGACGCCATCTTGTAGATGTGAGATTCCAGACGCAATACAGGATGTTGAGCTCAGGCTTTGTGAGCCTTTCGTTCGACGTTTGTCAAGTTGTTGCTGCTGTGATGCTGAGTCTGATATCGCCGATGTTGGCGAGCGTCTGAGACAGAACCAATAAATAATCCTTGACAGTGAACAAAAAGCACTAGCTCTCGGGCTGTAGTGCAGTGATAGTGAAACCTTTTATAGCGGTCTGTGTCAGCATTTTAGCTCAATCTTGATCTCGCAGGTATCTTATACACCGACAAACTCTCCAAATATTCCACTATCGACTAATGACGATTCTTCACAGCCCTGTAACGAAGAATGGAAAAGCGATTCACGACCACCGACGGCGACACGTATGCCTACGACTACATTCCCGCCAAAAGCAATAAAGAAACATTCCTCTTTATTCACGGCTGTCCGTCTTCCCGACATGACTGGCGCCACCAATTTACAGCCTTTTCAGAACAAGGCTACGGAGTCATTGCGCCCGATTGTCTAGGCTATGGCGACACTAACAAGCGTCCTGACCTTGAAGCTTACAATCTGAAGCGTCTCAGTGGACATTTTGCACAACTACTGGACCATGAGAAAATTGACAAGGTCATTGGAGTCTCCCACGATTGGGGATCTATGGTTATGTCTCGAGTCGTGACTTGGCATCCAGACAGATTTCTCAAGCTTGTTTTCATGTCGGCGGGATATACAGCACCTGGAGTGTTTTTTGACATTGATGGATTGAATGTCTGGAGTCAGAAGGAACTTGGGTACATGCAGCTTGGATATTGGTATTTTTTCAACTCCTATGATGCTGAACGAGTTATTCTCGAAAATGTTTGTCACTTGTATTTGGAATGAGAGCATTGCTAATATGTTACAGCTGGAGTCGTTCTTCCATCTCGCCTATGCTGATGACCCTGCACTTTGGATAACCGGGCTCGCAGCCATCAATGGAACCAGGGAATGGCTGACCTCAGGAAAAACGTGTCCTCTCCCTGCCTTCCTCACAGAGCAAGACAAGGCCCGGTGGCTAGAGATCAACAGGAGGAAAGACACTATCAAGGGCCTACTCAACTATTACCGCTCCCTTATGCGAGGCATCCAAGCAGATGATGAAGATCAGCTTACGGACGAGCAACGCAGTCTCAAAGTACCTGTGCTCGGCATATGCGGCGGTGCCGACATGGTAACGCGGGCGGATCAAATCGGGCGGGGCATCACACCGTATGCATGCAAGGGATACAAAGAGGTTGTGCTCGAAGGAGCGGGACATTGGATTATGCTTGAGAGACATGCCGAAGTTACGAACACTGTCTTGGAATTTGTCCGAGCGGACTGATTTGATCCTCAGCTCGGTTGCACTCTCAGTTGTAGTGGCTGCGTTGCACAGGATAAGCGGGATTTGCAAGTGCACCAAATAATCATGGATGCCTGATTATAAGAAATTTATGATAAAAGTTACTATGAGGGATTAGGGCTCCATCCACATTAAGGAGGATTACATTGCATTCGCTTGGCTGCAGTTGTTATCTCATGGCTGTCTTGATTTAACATTTCTGTTCTGCTGATTTGTCTCGTGTGGGGCGGAGGATTAAATCCCATATCCTAGTCGACGCTAGGAATCACATTATTACCGGGTTACAGGTGTTTGGCATATTGAGAAGTGGAACTCATTGGAGGGGTTAGACTGCAAGGGAGGAATTGAGTTCATACTGTCTCACAGTCATCTTACTACGTAGTACTCCAAAACATGGGTCTAGTTTACGATCTGAGACAGATCGCGGAATAGGCGGTCAAGGCTATGCAACGATTCAACTTGTGGAAATGACAGTAACTATGAATACCTATCGGCAACATTTCAAGCCTTGTTCCTCTTCTTCAGTGTGATGAGAAACCGTCCACACGGCTCATCAATAGTAACCTTGCGCACATTCTCAGGCCTCTTCTCCAACCTCTCAAAGTCATAATCCATAAGCAAATGCGTAAGCGTAAGCTTGAGCAAGTTACTCGTAAAGAACCGTCCTGGACAAGCACCCCTGCCCAATCCAAAGTTGAGGAAATCTGGAGAAATGTCCGTCATCTTAGGCTGCGACGGATCCTCCATAGATCGACGCGGGTTGAACCCTCCAGGATATGTCCTCTCATCCCTCTGATAGGCTTTGATTGGCGCAGCTAAGATTGCACACTGCGGCACATGAATACCGTTGGAGAAAGTGAAGCCACCTTTCTTGCCAACTGCACGCTCAATGCCTGTCTCACCTATGGGGTTGTACCGCATACTCTCTCTGATGAGGGAGTCCATAAGCGGCAAACGCTGGAAGAACTCGTTTGAGAATGCGTCACCTTTCTCCATCGCTTGGTCGATCTCTGCACGCAAGTCGCCGATTATGGATTCATAGTCGCCCTGGGGTAAAGAGATAAGGTCATATACGAGGTTGGTCATGGTGACTAGATTAGTGTAGGATTGAACAAAGTTCAGGACCATCATCCTGGCTACAATGGTCATTGGCTCGTATTCCGAAGGACCGTTCGGGTCCCTTTTGGCGGCCAGGATAATAGCGCTCAACATGTCGTTCTGGAAAGTCAGAAGCTGTCAAGAAGGACCTGTGGGATTCACTCACAGACAGATCTGGTTCAACGCCTTTTTCTTCAGCGGCATCGATGATAGCCATTCTTTCTTTTAGCACTGGTGTCGCGTGCTTGGCGGCTGTCTCGATGCATCTCATCAGTGGCCGACACATGTAGGGTAAGAGAAGTCTAAGAGATTTTAGCAAGTCCTCCTCCGGTAAAAACAGCAAAGCAACCCAGGTGCTACTCACGGGCGAAGAAACGGTGGGATAAATCGGGCATACAACGCCGATGCAAAGAACGTTGCAGCATACTCCGCCGTCGCGTCTCGGTACTCTGCATTATCACACAGAGGTTGACCCGAGATGATACGATTGGCAGATCTGCTGAGTATAGCACTGGCTGTGTCCCACATGTTAATCTTGACGACACCATCAGAATCAACCTTGGACGCGATGTTGTCATTGAGAGCTGCCTTCATCTCTTCGTTCACCATCGGCATCTTATCTGGCAGCTTCTGGTAGAGCTCTCTGTGGACAACATTTCTGTAGACTGGGTGGATGACGATATGGGGTCCAAGGGTGGTGTAGTCAGGGACAAGGGCTTGAAGAGTGTATCTCTTGAGAGAAATGTCATTCTCAGGCTGCTTGACATATTCGTTTAGAAGTTGCTTGGGTACCATAAGCATAAAGCCTGTGCTGCAGTGGGGGATGGGAACGAGTTGGATGCCACCATGCCCAGCTTCAAGTATCTACCTGAGTTAGTTCTATTCCTGAGGAAGGAAATCGATTCGAGGTACCTTGCGGTGTGTCTCTTTGAAGTACTCTCTAGACTTCAAGGCTACCTCATACGATGCTTTCATAAATATCCAAACGCCTCTCTTACCACCAGCCCAGTTAAACTTCTGGTAGTCTTTGGAGAGGGCCGCTTGAAGAGCAGGCTGCATCAGGTGGAACAGCCATGCTACAGTTGTCCCGATGACAGTGTAGACGACCAGCCGTGGCAGGAATGCCCAAACCGCTACAGTAAGGTCGGTACCCATGTTAGATAGTGGAGGGAGAGATTGCAAGGTAGAAAGTACAACTTAGCAAAATGTCAAAGTAATGGTCTCACTCTAGTGAATGATATGATCAACCATAGCTAATTTCTGGCTGACGAAGTACCTTTATCACTTCCCCGCCCCGCCCTGGAGGATATTAGCGTCACATTTTAGGATGAGACACACACGGCTGAGAGAGCCAATAGCTCTTGGAGGAATTCTGTTGCCTAGTGCGGATCCTTTCGAGTTGCTTGCATATCGTAAAAGTCCTATTCAGGGCCGGATCGACTTCTGGAAGTCATCGTGTCTGAGTCAGGGGCTAGTTATTGAATATGCTGACATGACGAGGGCGGGCAATCTTCCCTGTGATAGTTCCGTTCCATCAACGATCCTAGATTAACATACTGGCCTTCTCTCACTGGATAAGCAAGAAGAGGTGACGTTAGAGTTTGTTTGTTATTCGTCCTCGGATGTGTCTGTCTTGCGGATGACCGGCGCTCCGTGATTAAAGGAGCGAGCAGTTTGGGGTGAGGATTCGGCTACGAGTTGGGGGGAAACCGAGTTCCTTTTCGTTTTTCACTGTTCCTTAGCTGCCAGTTTAATTAACTCAAATGAAAGTTAAATGTAGTTGTTGTTACCATATGTAGAGGACTTCTCCAATGTACTTGTGTTGTTCTGACCATTTCCATATAACGCTCCCTTCTTGACATTATTGTAGTCGCCAAAGTACCACTGTCTGCTAGCTTTATTTGGTCGTCTCTTGTAGCACAACAATGTCAAGAGAAAACACCTTCCACAGCCTTGGTTTAATGCCCGCCCTGATGGGTCTGGGCCATCTGAGCCCAGCCATAGGTGCTATACACACCGCCACAGGGGAGTATCATTTCCCTGTGAGACTACTCACGCTCATTGGGACAATATCAGCTGCTGTCGATTGCAAGTCGAACGTTTATTCCTTCTTCTCCAACGTCTTACTGACATCTGTGTAGCTATGGATACGTACAAAGACCTTCCGCGTTCAAGTAGACCACCGAAATGGATCTGGAGTCTCTGGATATACGGTCTCTGGGCCATCGTCCTCGCCTGCACCGCCACTCTGGGCTTGGAAACGATATATGATATATATCGCGTTCTTCCTCTTGGCCTAGCCTGGGGTGTCCCTTGTGTGCCGCTGTACACTACGTCGAAAGGATGGGTTCTAAGTAAACCCAAGACCCTAGTAAGCAAGACTCGTACCCTACCCTTGGTAGTCCTTACTGACCATAGACCCAGCTCTTCGAAGCCAAGTCGTTGGTGGTAGCATTCTGTATGGCGTCTGTCACAGCAGAAGCCAGTATGGCATACTCTTGTCGACAAGGATACCAATGCGCAGAAAGAGATGTGCGGACGCGAAGTTTCTATCTCGCTGTTTTATATCAGTTCTTCCGCGAAACCTCATGCGATGTCAGAGATATCCCCGAAGATACTAAGGAAGGCATTGATACCTTACCGGTCAAGCTTGGTAAGCTCAATACGATGCTACTGTTAGCCACCATCGGTGTTTTGATTGATGGGCTACTAACTCATGGAATTGATATTACACCTGGGGGAGTTTTGGTGAACAGTCAATTGCTTGCTCATGCCCTTGTGCGAGTTGGTTTGACCATGTTAGCGTATTGGCAAGTTTTGAGGTTTCCCAGACAGAACGCATGGGCCTGGGGGTCTATGTCTCTCCTGGGCCTTAGTCCTGTGCTGTTTGCTCAGGGGGCTTTACGAGGTTAGCCCAAACTGTGTCATCTTCAGATGAACGATTTTCTTTTGGAATTATTCGCCATTGTATAGATTGTTTGTAGATATATAGATATAGACTTTCTTTTGTTAACGAATAGGCATAGCTGTCCCCTAGACGTGTCGCACATTCTTCTCTTTCGGTAAACCCTACTCATCAAATTGCCCAAGAAACTCCATGAAATCTCTCCACATCTCCTTTGGCAATGAATTTGAGAGCCAAGTATTTCCCTCATAGTCCCTACCCACTACCACAAACACACTGGATATAGCCGAGACAGTATTGTGTGAAGGGTCGGAAGCCTGGTAATACACAGGATGTCCACTTTTGCCTTTTCTGTTATCGGGATTGACTTCGCGTTCTATCGCAGGGCTGAAATCCATATTCTCAGCTAGATCTCCCTTTGTCCAGTTCGACATAAACTGTGCAGCCATACCAACCTCCCCGAAGATGATAGGCATCTTACTAGTTTTCATCGAATCAACGGAGAGAGCAGTTGCAGCTTTGAGCTGCTGTTCTGTCGTTTGCGCCTGAATATCTTTCCGTACTCGGAGGGCTAGACTCCCAAGAGACAAATGCAGAATTTCGTCGGCTTGGCAGAAGAAGAAGACATTCGTTGGTGAGTTTTGTATATATGCTTTGTCCGGCGAGAAGACAGATTTGACTCTGCTTCGAGGGTCGACAGCCATGATAGTTGCCAGAGTACGACTTGAGCCCTGGCCCTGATATCGTGCTAATGTGCGACAGGCCATAGCGGCGAATACATCTCCCTCGGTAATAAAGGGTTTGTCGCTTGTTTTCGGTTCGTCCTCCAGATGACTTCTCGCGTACACCATCATCCTATCCAGGGCGCTTCGCGGGATACAGAGTGTTTTCGATTGAATCTCGGTCACTCTCCAGGACTCGAACAGACTCCTCAATCCCCAGAACTTGAACTGCCAACCACCGAGGATCCTGTCCGCAAGCAGATGATGTTCTTTTGCCGGCGAGTTGAGCATATCATCAAAAACATCCTTTCGATATCCTGGCATTGGCCTGACATCTTTGGACTTTCCCGCGAGGACCAGACTCCAGGCTTCGAATATGGCAGATAACCCCATCAAGTCCGTGGAGACATGGGAGTGTGTCAAAGAGACAAGGGTGCCATCTGTAAAGGTCTGCACGTGTAGACAGAACTGAGGTTTGTCAGAATGCACGAAGCCATCCATGTTGCGGGGCGTTTCCGGCTGAAGACCAAGATCACAGAATTCCTTTGGCCCAGAATGTGTTGAGATCCTTCCTGTTGACCTTGGTAATTTTGAAGCCAATGGATGTTCAGAGAGTGGAAACGCATGTCTTTCTTGCGTAAAGTACACAGCAGGTCTATCTCTGGAGAATTGTTGTGGGACGTGTATTTCTAGCTCCCCGTCCGGCTGTCGAGCAGTTAGTACTGGAAGAATCATTTGTAGGATAACAATAGTCGTACCCGCTGGCGGAATCTGCCACCCAGTCTTCTCCAACCATCCATTTCGAAAAGGCTGGATAGAGCATCGTATACTTTATCCGGACTCAGAACGTCTTCGAATCGAAACGTCCATACCAATACAATTCCTCGCGCCGCTGCCGAGTCATCGAACAAGTGGACTGGGATGATGTCATCTGACTCAAAGACATCAGGCAATGGTTTTTGCTCATCTTTGTTGGAAAACGGTAAGTAGTTAAGAAATGCCTGCATTTTGGCTGTATTGCGACCTGGATTTGATGGATTACGTTCGTGGGTGAGGGACTCAGGGAAAACCTCTAATCAGTAAATATGTGGTCCAGCGTTATCATCGGACTCGAAGGATTATATACCTGGTACTCCTTCGCGCGGGGTAGCTAACTGTGAGACATTGATTAACAATGACATTATAAAATATGTAATACTACCTAGGTAAAGGAAATGTCTAAAATATGGTAAAACATCTACTAGTTGAGAATGTGATACTCCAATATTATGATATTATCAAATCTCAAGTGAACAATTAACAATTTAAAAGATTATATCTGAGAATACAAGACATAACTGTACTGGCTTTAATTAACTCTGTATATTCTAAGCTTAACATTTATCACAAGTCATTAGCATTATATGCAAGACGATTACTACTCTGCCCAATATCCTTAACAACGCCGGGAATAGCAGCGTCGAGAATGCGTTGAGTAACAGCAGTGTTACCACGAATTTTCTCCTTGGAGATGAAGTATGCAGCAAGACCAGCAACATGCGGCGCAGCCATACTCGTACCGGAAAGGTACCGACTACTAGAGTCATCCAGATGCCAGGCACTTAGGATACCACTACCAGGTGCAAAGATGTCAACTAAAGGGCCGTGGTTCGAGAATACAGCACGCCAGTCTTCAACATCGGAAGCGCCAACAGTGATAGCAGATGGAGCAGAGCTTGGTGACCAGTTTGACGCGTCGTCAGCTTCATTGCCAGCTGAGACAACCACAGTAAGACCTGCATCAGTGGCAGCCTTAACTGCTTCGTTAGCAGCAGCACTGTAGCCGCCACCAAATGAGATGTTGATAACGCTCTTCTTGGTAGCACCTCGGGCCCTAGCGTGATTGACAGCCCACTGTATAGCCTGCAGTCCAATGGACAAACTGCTCTGACCGAATTTGTCACCCACTTTGACAGCAATCAACTTGGAATTCTTGGCTACACCAAACGTCTTGCCGCCAACAGTACCAGCAACATGCGTACCATGCCCGTTCTCGTCCTTGTTAGGTGAGCCGCTGACGAAATTAGCTCCCCATACGGCGCGCCCCCCGAACTCTGTGTGGGTGGTTCGAATGCCTGTGTCAAGAACATAAACAAGCGTGCCGGGGTTGGTGGTCTTTTCATAGTAGTACTGGGGGTCTAGGCCACGGCTCCGGTATTGCAAGATGCGCGCGAGGCCCCAAGGAGCATTGAGCTGCTTGTCATATGCGCGCTTTGTAAGGGGACCGGAAGAAGGACTAGCAACGGCACTGATATTGAAAACAATATCTTTCTCAATAGAAACAACCTAATCAATAGTATCAACATCTGTTTCGTCAAGGATCAAGTTGGATATGCTTACCAGGTCAGAGTTAACAACATCCTCAAGCTCTGAGGGAGTCATCTCAGCAACGTAGCCTTGGAAACCCTCAAGCTCGATGTTGTTGACAACACCTTCTTTTCCTTTACTTTTGGCCTTCTTAGTAATAGTTTCTTCATGCTTCTTCTTATTTCTAGAAGTTGCACTGGGCTTGTAGGTGACGATGTAACTGTTTGGGACAACTTCGTCTTCAGCCCCAACTTTCTGAACAACCACCTTACTAAGGACAAAATCGACAAGTCCGGTAAGAAGAAAAATGGATGTAGCAAGCTTCATAGCTCTTGTGGTACTTGGGGGTTATAAAAAGAGTAAGTATATCAAATATATAAAACAGATGTGCTGTTCTAGTATGTCTTATAATTCAAAGAGTCCGAGTCCCAAGCCGGGTTTATAACTGTCTTATTATACTATTTCCATTCCTCACCATCTTGAACTTTGCCTTAGGCATTCCCAACGACTGACCGAACTGATAAGGCTGAGTGGTACGGACTTCGCCAGATGACAGCGAAATCTAGACTGGAAAACCTAGAGCCACTTGATGCAAACGGGCCCTGAGCTCCAGCCTCAATAACTAGAAATAGGGATCTACTAGCATCGGCTCCACCGGGCCTTCGGTATACAGGTTGAAGTGTGGCGCTTTGCCACTTGTGTTTCTACTCGTTATGACTATCACGTTTCATAAGCCAGACATACCTGGTGTGACAGACTATAAAGTGACTGATGGCAAAGATTGACATATTGAACCATGGATATGTCTAGTAAATGGTGTTGGATTCCAGTTAGTCCTTAAAGTTAGCGCCACAGTAACCGGAAACGGGGATCTACTACCATTTAGTTATTGAGAACCAATATACTTTGAATTCCAGTCAGTCTAACTAGCCAGGCCCAGCCAGGCCCAGCCAGCGCACTAGCTAATTAGAGCCAATTGTATTGTTATAAGCTAAGAACCTACAAGTCGCAAGGGCACACCTCGCCACTCAACTTTGTATCTTCTTAATGGTGATTAAGTAATAGAGCTATTGACATATGATTGGAGCATACGAACTTGTACTGTCAAAACGATGTATATGACATTGTCTGCGAATTATCACGAGAAAGTTGGCCAATATTACCCGAAACTCGAAGATGAAGACTTCAAAAACAAAAAAATGAGGTTCTGCCCGGGCTCGAACCGGGGACCTTCTCGGTGTTAACGAGATGTCATAACCAACTAGACCACAGTACCATTGCTGTTAGAATGCTTCATGCTTTGTTGTGCACTATTACATCCTATATGGGAACAAAAAAATAGACCCAGTCTTGCTCGATTACCTCGGAAATGCGTTTATCGTCCTTGGAATATTCTTTCAGACGATGCTCAATGTTTTCGATAGGTAGGTGAGCAAACTCTTTGGGGCTTTCTGGAGATCCTGCGAATCTTGTAATTTCCTTTTTGATGATTTGTAGTCCAGATCTAGGACCGAGCCTCCTATGTCGACCCTTTCCTGATGTGTCGACATCCGCACCCCCAGCAAGAAGTCGGCGCACTATGCCGACACTATACATTCTAATCGCTGCTATAAGGGGTGTTTCATCAAGAGCTTCATCAGCGTTCAGATTAACGTCAGATTGTCCCCGTGCAAGTTTATCGACTAGATTACCATGAAGTCCTACGATAGCAGCATATATGGAACTTGCTTCTCTAGTCTTGATACTTGATCGGTCATGCTGGCCATCATGTACGTTAGGTGAAGCACCACCCTTCAATAGCAGATCAGCCATGATAGCATCACCGTTCTGACAGCACAAGATGATAGTGTGCGGCAGAATACCCTCTTCACCGATAGACCCCTCATTGACTGAAAGAAGCAATTTTACAATGGCTGCATGCTGACCTTGACAGGCAAGCTGGAGAGGACTTGGCTTTTTCAACGGCCGTTCCCCATCTCCAAACTTGGATCTGTCAACAACGCCATGTTGAAGCAGAAGTTTCACCACTTCATAGTGTCCACCCACGGTAGCCGCACGAAGGGGTGTATCCCATTGACCTAGGACGACGTTTGGATCTGCTCCTTGCTCTAGTAGAAGTTTCACAATGTCCGTCTGCCCAGTCCGTGCCGCCGCTTGTAAAGCAGTACCAAGAATTTCATGCTTGTCCGTCGTCGCTTGTCCAAGTGTTGATTTGAAGCCAGCATTGAGGGAGTCATAGGCTTTAGTCCAAAGACTTTGAGCATTCGTGTTGCTCGTATGAGGCGTTTGCGCAGCCATGGCAATTGAAGAGGAGTTTGAACTATTGACTTTACGATTTCGATGTAGCCTACACCGAACGCTTGCTGGAGTAAGGTTAGAAAGAGCTAGAGGGCGACATTCTCAGCCGCAAGGCTTGAAGAGGTTGCCTTGTTAAGCATACCAGCGCCAAGAAGGCGGACGTCAGGTGAGGGCTGACTGCAGTTTGGCCCCCAATGCTGCTGCACATAGTTCAAACAAGGAGTCTGATTCGATCAGCTATTGCCCCGCCCCAGGCTTTTGGTTGTACAAGAAAGCCTTTTATGAATGAATGCTTGCACATCCTGACATCTCCGTACTTGTAGGACTAAAGCGCATAAGACTGCCACACAGTGACAGGTTTATCTATAGGTAGATGAGCCACGCACAGTGCCTTACCTCAATGCAGCTGAGTACATATACAGAACCGCGGAAATGGCCATGTCACACCTGCCAGCCTCGTCGAAACGATGCTGCGGAAAAGAGAGCTGAAGCACGGCAATGTGCTCGAAGTTGATCTGGGGTAGTCTCACCACGAATGGCTGGCGGCTGTCTGTATCTCGGCTACAACCTGCCAGCACATTACGTCCCTTCGAAAAGGGAAAGGAACAGATTCATCAACAATGACTTTGGCCTATTTCTAAAACTTCCTAAATCCCGTAATGTACGTACGGAACCCAGCCCAAGAGGTTCGCAGTGTCCGAATCATTCTCGTCTTCTACAGCAATGACATCCCGTTGGCCTCCATCTCTCTGAAATGCATTCTCAGTCGTGACCGTGGGGTTTGGTGCCAGGTTGGAGTCAAGGTCTACCGTTGCTATCATCTGATGTTGACGCTTCGTATGAACACCGTTAGCAGCTAACCAGTCATCACGAAATCTCCTTGTAGCTCTATGTAGCCCACGGCAGACTGCCTCACTGGACATTTCTCCATCTTTCAAAGTCTCATACACAATCTTGGCAACCCCAACACATAGTTCGTCCTTGATTTCCCACAAGGTGCCTATGACGTGGCGAAACCCAACTAGTTGATATGCGTTGATAAGATGGACGCTTTCATCGACGAAGCTTCCCTTGGTGATGCGAGCAGTCCCACATGCGGAGAGGTAGGCCAACAAAGGGCTACTCTCGTATATGTTGAGTGATAATAGGTCCCCTACCGTAAGAGGGTCGTCTTCCCAATCTTGTAGCATCAGCTTGCTTAGCAGTGGATTGTGACCATGAGTACTGCCGTGGCCTGCGAAATGAAAGATATTGCATCGGCGTAGCGCCGACAGTATGTCGTTCTTCTTCTGGTGGGGTTCGATTGGCGTAATTGGTGGAGACTTCAATAGCTGATGTAACATCTTAACTTCCTTGGCAGCGTAGGGAAGTCGAGCATGCTTTGGTGTATTTTCCATTCCGATAAGAAGAGCAGCATTGGCATTCTGTACGCTGAAGCTCTGGCGGCAGCGGATAAGTGCTCTTATAGAGGATGAATATGAGGATATGGCTCTGTCGCACACTGTTTCATTTGTGGCCCTGAAGTGGTATCCAGCTGCATGTATAGGGAATCTAGTCAAAAGACCAGTAGGTATCCACCATATCCGTGGCCAAGAGTTCCGAGGTTTGCCGTTCAGTCCCAGCGTATGTAATACCTCCCCAACAAAACTATTCCAAAGCCACTCTAGGAGCTCCCTGTTGATCGAGCGTGCACTAAGGGCAGTCGAGCGGATACGAATATCTTCCATATGCAGGCGAGGAAGCGGAAGTCTTCGGATCCGACTCTCTTCGACAATCAGAGCATCGCAGCGAAGGCTACTGACATTCACCGCAATGATAGGACCGGATGAACTTGCCCTTCGAATCTCACTCTCGAGCGAGGGCAAGAGAAAACGGTCGAATCCAGGCAGTTCGCGGATCCTCGTAACAAGCGACTGCAGTTGTCGGTCTGCTAAGTATCGCTTATTTGCCCGGTCTAAAACATTTATAGTATCAAGATGGCTGGCGACAGGCTCATCAAGCTGATCACGTAGCTTCATATATTCGTCAGCCACGTCAGGATGCTTCTTCGTGAGATGGGAAACATCTATTCTCATATCACTGAGAGCGCCGAGTAAAACTCCTCGCCCCATCTCAAGGAGGGCTATAGCCTGGTAAGGCCTTTCACCGGCTAAAATAGCCACCGCTGCTCCGTCACATGCGACACCGGCGACCTCAGCAAGAGAAACAAGCATGAATTGTTTGTCAGAGTTCTCGAGAGAGGCTGATGCAAGAAGAGGAACCAGCGATACAACGTCAGCAGCAACTTTGTAGGCCATCTTCCAATTCTGATCTTCTATGTATAGATCAAATAGCATCTTGCCAGGTGGGAACCGCTCAGCAGGGCTACCATAAGTATAGTCGAGGGCGTCATGGAGATAGCCTAGAGCGTTTTCAAGATCTGAACGATTCTCAGTCCGCTTGTACATGTAGTGATAGCATGTAGCAACATAGTGCATTCTCCGTGCTCGGTTGGAGTATTTATCAGGTGTTGCATCAAGGGCCTCCAGACTTATGCGCATTGCTATTTCCAGGTCTGGTAATTTTCCAAGCCTCTCATATTTCATTTTGTGTTCGGCTCCCAGGCATTCGAGGAGAAATGTCCGTTGGCGCACACTCAACCTGTCATTCTTGTTGAGACCGGTTTGATGCCAGTGAATGGCTGCATCCAGGTCCTCAAGATTCCCAGAAACCTGGTATCTTTCGTAATATCCACGGCCCATGGCGATGATCCGATGCAGTAAGTATATATGATCAGCTGGCGTTACATCCAGTGCTCTCTTATACATTGTGATAGCGATGTTGATGTCTTCGATTTCGTGGAACCTATCAAAGCTGGCGTGATAGCCCACTCCAACATGCTGCAGTCGTTCCGACCATTCGGGGCTATCCTCTGCAGTTAGATCCCGGGCATCTAAATAATGCTGAATAGCAACACGCAAATCAGCAATGGCCCCTTGTCTCTCGTATCTTGAATGATATGCACAACCGAGGCTTTGTAGCTGGTGCGCACGTTCCGACTTATCCACTCCCCTCATTTCAATTGCTCTGTGGTAATGCTTAATACTTGCATCCAACATGTCGACAGAGGATGTTCTGTCATATCCATCACCGTAAACGACTGCCAGATTATAGATCTGGTGCACGAGTTCCGGATGTCCTTCTGGTGTTACGTCAATGCTTTGTCGGAGCAGACTTATGGCAGTCTCGAGATCTTGCATAGTTTCCTCCCTTCTAAACCTCTCCCCATACTCCAGCCCGAGTTGGCACATTCGGTAGCCGTAGTCAGGATGATCTTCAGGAGTCAAGTTGAGAGTCTCTTTGAAACATCGCAATGCACTTTCTAGATCCCCTGGCTGCCCCAACCTCTGTAAACGTTTGTGGTAAGCCACTCCAAGCTGCTGGATGCGGCAGTCGAGGTTAGGATGACTGGGCGGCGTTTCTGTAACTGTACCCTCGTAGTATTTGATCGCTGTATTAAGATCAGACATGTCGTGCTTCAACTGGTATCGTTGAACATGCATATCACCGACGCGCTTCATACGATAGGCATGGTCTGGTCTGTTCTTTGGCGTTGCATAATATGCTTGCGAATAGTAGGACAAGCATATATCGAGATCTATCTTCGCCTTCGTGACCTGGAACTTGTCATGATAAGTCGAGGCAAGATTGCTTGCTCGTATAGGCCAATCATCATGACCTTCGTGAGTGAGCTCTAAAGTCTCTTGACACAGGACTATGGATGCGTCTATATCTTCCATGCTTCCTACTAGCTGGAATCGCTCTCGTCTTCTTTCAGCCAAGTGGTGAAGACGACGCGGACGGTCTGGATGTTCTCCATCAACGCAGTGCAATGCTTCTTCACATCGCTGAATAGCCATGTCTAAATTGGCGAGTTGTCCAGATTTCTCAAATTCTTCTCCATAACCAGACTCGATGTATTGAAACCGACGTTGCCGTTCAGGGTCGCCCTCTGGTGTTGCTTCAAGACTATGGAAATAATTCTCGAGTGCTTCTTGTAGGTCGTCACTGGAGCCTGTTATTTGATATCTGGAGTGGAACGCAATCCCGAGTCGCTCATACTGTGAAGCCTTATCGTCGAGATCTTCCGATGATGGACGTAACGCCTGTTGGTATTTGCTGATGGCGTCGTTAAGCTCGGCTACTGTCAGATTCCTCTTAGGCAAGGTTGAAGAAACGTCAGCATCAGGCATTGATGTCATAGCACTGCTCCCTGTGCGAGGAGGCATGTCCACCATGTTCAATTGCGCTCAACAACAAGTGCAGTATTATCAAATGTGGGAATTCGGTGCACAGAAACCCGTGAGGTGTAGCAACGCGGGGTATCATCGCATTTGTAAGGCTGGCTATCAGGTATGTGAATGTAAATGTAACATAAATAAGGCTTCGGATGGACATCAACAGCCAGCTAGTCCTTATGCGGTATGGAGTGCGGCGTTGTAAAGCCCAACAAGGACTTCTGTGTTCCTCCCTCCAACAGCCGTGCCATTGATTTGAATGGAACAACGGTTAAGCGGCTGGTCATCAACCACATCTAATAGACGACAAAAAGGAATTTGGCTAGGAACCTTTAAATGCTGCTCAGATAATTCGTTTATAGTAGACGGTCTTGACGACACTGGCTTTAAGATTCTATTCGCGGATAGATCACTTGCTAGAGCGTCTAGTGCCTCGGCCCCTGCAGTAACTTGCCGTCAGCGTGCTATACTGTGATAAACAACCCGAGACACAGCCTGACGTCATTTTGTTGTCCGTCAAAGGCTAACACCTCTTAACCCAGACTGAAGCGCGAGTACAGGGTAGTTTGTAGCTAACAAAAAATCTTCACCTACCTCCATTAACGAGTTGCGGTGTAAATGAGAATAAACGCATCACATATTCAAAAGAGTCATGGGGACGAAATGAATTCCGGAAGTTAAAGACAAGTTGGCTTGGTCAAATTTAATTATAAAAGACCCCAGTGCAGTGTTAAATAGTGAGAGGACAACGAGCCTCCGATGGTCTTAGCCAGCTTCCACAGCATCCGTCACCACTGCAAGGTTATCTTTTTTTTGATGGGGACTTTCACCAGATGCCCGAGCCTTCCAATTTTCTCCAAAACATCAACAATAATGGCAAGGTTATGATACAAATGCAAAAGAGTTTTTTTGTGTTGTTGTGAGAGCCAAGCCTAGGCTAAATTCCAAACTCCAGTATTCTATATCCTTACACACGCAAGCCAACATCATAATCCAAACCTCGACAAGCTTCTTTTGGGCGGTCCTACAACTGTTGCAAAAGCCTTTCACCCTAGATAACAATTGCCAGAAGAAACCCATCATAATTTTTCTCTCCAACAGTTTGGATGACGGTTGCATCAACTCGGTCATCCTTACCAATAGCTTCGATTAGCTGTCGAGTGCCAGACACTCTATCATCCTTGGCAGCTTCGGGAGCAAAAGCAACCTTACCATTGCGAACCACGTTATCAACTACTATAGTGGCTCGCGACCTTGACATAGAGACTGCATGGTTAAAGTATGCCAGATTATCTTGCTTGTTGGCGTCAATGAAGATAAAATCGAATGATGGTCGTTGGCCAGATTCCACCTGCAATGCCAATAGGGGGAGGATCTCAATAGCTGAACCTTTCAAGATCTCCACTTGGCTTTCCAAGCCTGCTTCTTCAATGTTCTTCGCCGCAAGGTTAGCATAACCTTCATCGATTTCAATAGTCGTGACCTTCACGTCGGGTTGAGCTGTAGCCATCCATGCAGCGCTGTAGCCTCCCAGAGTGCCGACTTCTAAGACGTTCGTTGCGTTCAAAGCCCGGATCTGGAGCATGAGGAACTTGGCTTGACTCGGCGAACAGGCAATATCTGGTAGTCCGGCAGAAATAGACTTGCGATGAATGAGTTGAAGGGCTTCGTGGTATGAGTTCTTGCCGGTGGTTAAAAGATGGGAGTTGACGTATTTGTCCACCTCGATGTGCCGTGGATCAGTTTCATACAGTGCATCGTATGACTGAGTTGGAGTTTCATGTGCAAACTGTTGACTCCTCATTTTCATGTGGGTCTTGAAAATATTATTGTAACTTGTTGTAGATAGAACCGAGTGATGGACAAACAGCTCGCAAATATAGCTGGCGAGGGAAGTAAACCCCTCATGCGGCATTTGTGTCAACGACGCCCTTGGCCATCATCTGCCAATGACATGTCCTCACCTATTTCTGAAGACCTCCTAACTGCACAAGCGGGGCGATACAACAGAGAAGCAGTCTCCGTATTGAAATACACTACGTAGGTTCTTTATAATAACCAGCCATTCATCTATCCGAGACATGCCTGCGAGGCAGGCATTCTACATGTGCTAGATACAGGCTCAAGTATCGATACCGCCAAGAAGCAGAATCAAGAATGTGCTGTTTCCAAACCCGCCGAAAGGGAAACTCCTCTCTAAACCTGGCTTAAAGGCAGTTTTTGTTTATTGTAGGCCAATGAGGTTCAGTAGATAGCAAGCCTTCATCACAAGGACGCAAATCAAGCGATGTATGGCCTACCCGATATTTGGACATTTTAAAGTTCTATGACATCAGCTCGCTAAAGTTAAATATATGGTGAATTGCTATGTTTCCTGGACACCTCTAACTGAAGAGACATCAGATGATGATCAGTCACAAGAACAAATCTTACCACTGATGTTTGCTTGGTAGACAGGAGCATGAGGGCAAGGAGTGGAGGTGATATAACATGGAATAATGGTAACATTGTGAGGAGCGCATCGGTATTTGTGATATACAAGGCATCAAGGATAAGGTCAGCATGTCCAGAGGATATTGCTATAAGTTAAGGTTCAAAGAATTACCGCTTACCTGCTAATGATCACGTGATATATCGTAGAATACCAGGCAGCCATAAGACTGCACGACATTCCCGAAGTCGCCTCCCTCATCTGACACATCTCCAAATCTTAACTGTGAGAATCTAGGAGTCCATCAAGTCAACCCAATATTAGAAATGAATGGCTCTTCAACGATACCGAGATTTGTCATCGACCTGTCCCAGCCGCCTGGGGAGCGATACTCTCACATCATTCCGCACTTCGTAGAAGCGGTCACCTCGTGTAACTTGCCAAGTCTGTTTCATGAATTGCTTTTTGAACTCGCCGGTCTACGCGTAGCCAAATTGCTCTCCGCTATCTCGCCATATCTTCTACGACGCGTCCACTCAGAAGAAGAAACGGCCGAGCTATTCGGAATTTCGAAAGCCATTGGTATCCCTATGCATATTCTCGTCGCTTTCAATGTACTTCTAGACCTTTTGTTAGGATGTACAAGCGGGGGAGCTCGCACGCTGGATTTGCCAAGTCGGCCTGGACAAACAACACGAATGTTGCATTTTCGGACTCTGGATTGGGGAATGGATAAGCTACGACATATAATTGTTGAGCTTGACTTTGTGAAATATGCTGAAGGGCCTGTAATTGCTACTACAGTCACCTATATTGGCTATGTTGGTGTATTGACAGGCGTGCGGAGAGGGTTGAGCATGAGTCTAAATTTTCGGCCATACCATGCGAATGACACACTGCGTCAACGACTATCTTTCCGATGGAACCAAGCTATGGTGATCTTTGGTTATCGTCAATCCATTTCGAGCGCCCTGAGAAACGTTCTTCTAGATGAGCCGACCGAATCGTTGCGCCACAATCGTCACCCGGGAAATTCCAAATCTGCCGACCCAGCACAGCAGGATGTCTCTGATGAATACGTACAAAAGGTCTTGAGAAAGCTGAGGGCATCTGACTCAACTTCTGCATATCTCATATTCTGCCAACCAGAGCGTGTATACATCGTGGAGAAAGACCATAGAAGAGCTACAGTCCGCGAATCTGACACATTTCTCACTGCCTATAATCACGATCTAAGAGACGAGGAGGACCCCTCGCGGTTAGAACAAGCGGCAGCAGACTTAGAGAGCACGGATAATGCACTCGGCATGGCTGAACTAGTTGGCTTATCGCTGGATAGGAAACGGTACCTGGAGAAGCTATGGACAAAAAGATCGCTCGTTTGCCAAAGAAGGTACAAGCAAAGCAGAGATGTCGTCACTCAAACTGATGTGATTAAGTTTCTGGAGAATGATGAGATAAGTAATGATGAGACACACTATGCAGTAATCATGGATCCGAAGGAGGGTAAGGTCCTGTGGCGGAAGATGTATGCAATTTGAAATCTTTCTATTTCAGAGTCGATCGATGGTATCTCGAATATCTTGCACGCACCACCCCGGATAGACTGTGCAAATGTTCAAACATTATGTATTGTGAAAATCTATCAGTTTCTAATCTTAAGTAGGGCAGTAGCAGTTGCCGTCGCAGCAAGGGTTCTCAACGTAGTTAACCGTAAGCTGACCATCAGCAACGTTATTACCAGGGTTCGTAGGAATGCTGCCACACTGAGTGCATCCATGGTCGATGATACCCTGGATGAGCTCTACAGCTCGGTCTGTTGTACCACTTGCACCACTCTGGAAAAAGGCACAGATAAACCCGTATTGGCCAGAGGCACATGCGATCTGAACTATATGCGGTTAGCGATGTATGCCATCCTTCATGACTTTGTACTTACCATGCTCAGCCCAGTTATGGCCACCTTGCCCGCGAGCTTGCAGCTGCTTTGCCTGGGTCAAGACATTGTTCAGGCTTGCATCATTGATGTTGCAAAAGCCTGATCCTCGACAGTTGATGCCTAGTGCTGAGGCTGTAGAGAGAATGGCACTGATAGTAAAAAGGAACTGCATGGTGACAGTTGATGCTCTGGAGATATGATCAAGAAAGGTAGGATTATTTGAAGATGCTTAGAGATGGCTTCGAAAGTGTCGTATGGGAGGGCTGCACCCCTTTAAGTAGTTGATGGCATTGTATACAGAAAATAATGATAGACTGGGAATAAAACTCAAGTGCAAATATCTTGAGTTGTTCGTATAGAGCTCCAGGTGGATTCGATCCATATCCGCCAAGCCCTGTTGATCTTTTTACTACGTAGCGATCCTGAGCGAAGCCGGTTTATCCGAGTTGAGGAATAAGACTTTCTTCCATAACAAGAAATGATGTGATGCCCTGTGATGGTTGTTACGGTAGTTTCTGCTGGTATCCATCGCAGCATGCATATTTCAGCTCTGTTGTCTCACAGAAAAAGGAAGCTCGTAACCAGCATGCGTCGATCACGGTATTATCCTTGGTCAATGGTTCAATCGGACTCTACGAAGGGCCCACGTTGACGTCTTTGACCATGGTGAGATTGTCAAAGCCCCAGAGCGGCAGGGCGAACTTCCACGATCAGCGAGATGCAGTGATCAGCGGTGTGGAGAAACAGGACCCTCAAGGTGATTGACAAGGCTACCGGGCTAGAGCGAAGTCACGATCGGTTTCCTAAATAGGCAATTCGGATTTTCGACCAAAAGGATTACTTAGAACTCCCTATTAAGAGCCTTAGAGTAGTTAATAACGCTTATAAGCGGACATTCCCACACCTCATCACCTAGGATAATGATTCATAAATTCGCAAAGTGTCTATTCACCAATTTCCTTAACTTCACAAACTACATCACACTACTTGAACATACTCTTTGAAACCTTCAAAATGAAATACTCCCTGATCACCTTCGTCGGTTCTCTCATCACAACTACAACCGCCCTTGGCATCAACTGTCGCGGTTCTGCTCTCTGCAGTGGCGGCGCAGGAAATCTCATCAACCTCAAAGCTATTGTCGACGGCATTCAGCCTCGAGACCGTCACTATTCGACTGGCCAGCAGATTGCCTGCACAGGTGATACATGCGCCTTCTTCCAGAGCGGTGCTACCGGCACTGCCGAAGAGGTTTCTTCGGACCTGCAAGCCCTCCTGGACCATGGTTGCAAGAAATGCGGCTCGGTCCCAACACAGCCTGGTAACAATGTGGATGATGGACAGTTGACAGTGAACTATGTTAGCGATGCTAGCTGTCAGGGAGCTTGTTAGAGAGGAACTAGAATAGTCTGTCCTCGTTGATAACAAACTGCAATAAATTACAAAGTTGAATACTTGGTGTTTGTATTAAAGCTCGATGTCTTTCAGATAGTAGTGATAGAATGCCAAGTATGAAGTCTAAATATGATTGTATAGTTATTTACTATCTCGTACTACGGTAATGTTTTTGAAAATGGTGGATAGTTAACGATTGGATTTCTTGTATAATTCAATCTCTTACCCATGCTTGATTGACTTACAAGATACTGCAAGTCCTAACTACGTATTGGTTACTTGATCTGGTATCTTATTCACATTAACCCTCGGCTTTTACATTATATGTATTGGTTACTCTCATGTCTACGCCAAGAAGTAAGAAACTCAGCTATGATGTCATTGAGATAGTTGGAAATGTAGAGAACTTTCCGAAGCGGCCGCCTCGTGTTTTGAAGGATTCAAAGCTAAGCTTATGTGTGCGGATCCAAATGCCGGTTACCGAACTAACCCGTTACCTGATCCATCCTCTTACTAGCCCTTGGCTTGCAGACTATTCTATTACTGTCGATCGTCAGCTTCAACTGAGACACGCCTAGCCAGCTGCCTGCTGCATAGTTTCTTAGCGTGCCATCTCCCCCAACTCCACAACAGTTAGTATCAGACACAAGCCTCTTGGTTCGAGGTTTGCATGACGTGGAAAAGGACTTGCCAAGACCTCAACCTCTTGACCATTTCTAAACGGGAAAGTCATTTATCTTGAATACGAGATCATCAAGGTGCAAATGTACAGAAAGAGACATGTCGAGTAAATGTCTCACAAGTATCCGGCTGAGAGATCTCGGTCTACCTTATTTGGGATTCTACTTGCTGATCGTGACAACTGTTCCCATCACATTTTCTTCATGACGCGGTGCCCGGTTGACAATTTCACACGTTCGTAGACTGTAGAGACCAACAGTTGATCTGCAATGGTGATATAGTAATAGGAATTCGTTCTCTGGGTCCTCATAAAGCGACAAATGTGTATAAGAAGTCCCCGATTCCAGGATTAAGATGCGTTTAAGTCCTCAACACAACCATCTAACATTGACAAATACCTCTCTTCACTATAGAACTACCTCATCATGCGCTTCATACCATCAGTCCTCCTATTCACTTCCAGCGTCGCTGGCCTAGGCATCAACTGCCGTGGAAGTGGCTTCTGCAGTCTGACCTTCAACACTGGTATCAAAAATATCCAAGATCAAATCGGTATCTTGGTTGCAGACGGTCAGGGTGACAGACACTTTGACACTGGTGGTATGTCATCTCTCAACTAACAAGGGCTCGTGATATTAATGAATAAATCTTAGCACAAATTGCTTGCACGGCCGGTGATCAGGGCAGTATTTGCGCTTTTTATCAAAGTGGCGCCTCCGGAACAGCCAACGATGCGTTCAATCACATCCAGCAGATCATTGACCATGGTTGCAAACTCTGCGGGAGCGTTCCTACACAACCAGGAAACAATGTGGACAACGGTCAATTGACTGTCAATTATGTCAGCGATGCGTGTTGTGAGGGAGACTGCCACTGTTAAGATACCTTCGGCACATAAGCTAGATCTATTGAGTATAGTATGAATCTGAGACTATTATAAACAGCGACGCAGATGTTTTGACTTTCTTGCCTAAAGAAGTTCGTGATTGATTGGGGGCCTTAGAGTGTTGTTGTCGGAAGCTGACTGATGATGCAAACAATATGTTTTAGACGGGCGTTGTAAACCATGACACCGGCTATCTCTCGCTACGCTAATGTCGTAACATCTCGGCAGTTCGTTCTAAGCCTCACTACCCGCTTACACTGTGGCTCGGGACATTATTCAAGGGGTGGGGTTCCCGTCAAAGGGGTACCCATTCCTTTGCGCGACTGGCCGTCAGCATAATGTCAGGCTTTGCTGTCTGTAAGGATGTAAGCAAAACGACGCTCGTGGTAACTTCGTTTGAACAATCTGCCAAAAAAAGACATTAAGGCGTGACGAAAGCCGCTGTCGGCGGAAAGTATGTACTTGGCCATGGATCGGCTATGCGGCAGAAGTTCAATAGAGGTTTTCGTTGCGTACGATGGAAGACCATACGCCTCGCATACTTCTGCAATCCTGATAAAGTATAACAATGTTGGCGTTAAGACCACATGGGTCCGTACACAGAGAGAAGTAGTGAAACGGGGCATGTACCAAAGCAAAGATGATAGAGGTGAAGGGTAGCACACGGTGTGCTGACATCTGACTCGCTGAGAAGGTGCTAACGTTCAATCAGTACTTTTTGTCGCAATATTCAAATGAAAGTTTGTACCTGTGACTCTGTCGATGATGTACCTCGCAGTGTAAACGTAGACAATCTAGATGTTACTTTGGCAAGTATCATGAGGAAAGCCTTTACACGCTAACCATACTCGGACCTTGGACCGAACGAAGCCATAGCCGCTTGGTTGTTTCGTTCTCGCGTCAGTGCCACATTTCTCGGCCAGGAGTTGAAGTAGAATCAATGACCTCCAGACCGGGTACAGGCTGCGTATTTCAGGTTAGAGAGAGGTTTCATATCGAAGGTCAAAGTGCCTGTGGAATGGGTGTATGACTGTTGTAGGCAAGACCGAGGAGTTCCAGCAGTAGGTTGCACACCATAGTTCCATGACAACATAGGTCTGTAGACCTTCCGAGTCATTCTCACGTGCTTCAAGCACACTTTCCGTATGCTTCCTGATTAAGCAGACAGAGTTGAATTCTTCGGGGCACTTGATGGCTGGGTCGTCCTTGTAGGGACAAGGCTATGTCTTCTCTGTAAGCATAGACCAGAAGCAATTCGTCCAGCCACTCGTGATGGGGGTATGCTCTGACAGAGTGTCATAGTTAAGGATGCCACTGGCAGTTGAAAAAGGCCCACCGTTCACCTTCTGGATCGTTCCGAGGCCCTCTCATGGTGGCGATGTACCCTGACTTCTCCATATATTGGTCGACGATTGAAACCCAAGCTCACATGATACCAAAGCGGGACTTCATATCTTGTTGGAAGTTAGGTGGCAAAAAAGATGGTTGTGTATCTGAGATCTCGGAGTAAATCAAGCAGAGTCCTCCAAATATGACAGGAATGATCGACAGGATTATCGAATAATGGTTTGTCTCCATCGTTGTTTTGAGACAATTATCCATCGCGATTTGTGTTTCAACCTACCTGTATTCTGTTGAGAGTGGGCCATGTCCATGATCCGCCAGCTCTTTTCATGGTGAGTTACACAAATCTGGGACAATGCATGTGACAGTGAAGAGTCATCACCTCACCGTAAATATAATTATCGCCTTGAAAGTAGTGTACTAAATAGAATACCATAAGTAGGTTTTCTTTGTATAGAATACTTGGCTTTAATACCTTCAGGCGAGTTCCTGAATAATGCTGCATGTTGAGCTTAAAAACAGAGGCCTTTATGGATAACCAAGAACTGTTAGAAAGGAGATATAGTACTACTTTCGTGGATAATTGACATCAAAAATCATTGGTTTCGTGGTCTAACGGTTATGACTGCGGATTCTGATTCCGCCAGCGAGGGTTCGACTCCCTCCGAGACCTAGCTTTTTGACTTTTGCTTAACTCAAAAATGGCTCTCTTTCCCTTCGAGTGTTCTGGAAATAAGAAAAACAGAAACAGACAACACTTTTAGACAGCATAGGATATCAAAAGGTGGGTTAACAGTCGGTTTGCCAATTTATACTCCAAACTGCCAACAGTTGTTCGGTCTGTTATCGATCCACTGGTCAAAAATAGACCTAACACATGACGCCCTTCACATCCAAATAATCACGGATATCATCACCCTGCGCTGCCGCTTTTGCCAACCTATCGGCCGCCATGTTCAGCTCGCGCGGAATCTTCCAAAACTGAATCTTCAATCCACGATTGTTCCAATTCTCAATCTCCCCAAGCAAAGCTTCCCACAAATCCCTATTCACGACAGCGAGGCCCTTAGCTGTCGTCCAACCCCTGCGAACCCAGTTTGATACCCATTCCGTTGCACCCTTGACGACGTAGTCTGAGTCCGTGGCGATGACCAAGGTACCGAATCCCTCGCCGATCCAATGTCGGCATCGAAGGGCACCGAGGACAGCCCGTAGTTCAGCCCTGTTATTTGTTTGAGGAGCGAGATCATCAAAGGGGCCGCTGCTTTCCAGGCGGCCTGAGGGGCCCGAGTTTGGCGGTTGGATTACACATGCCCATCCAGCTTTAGCGCCAGCTCGGCCATTATTAAGGCATGCGCCGTCTGTGTAGATGAGGAAAGTCTCTCTTTCCCGGTGATGGATAAAACGCGTAACAGGCACGGTGGTTCTCTGCGGTACTCCTGTAGTGAATAAACTCTCAGGCGTATCAGAAGAAGATGCCGGGAAGAGTGTTGGGATGACGTTCCCAGCCCCTCGAGTTACAGGTTTTGAGCTGTACTCTGGTGAATCGTAAGATACAATCTGGGCTTGGTGGTCATCATGGAGCTGATCATTCTCGACACCCTGATGCATAGGCTCATCAATCGAGTCTACTCCGTCCGAATCGTTGAGGACCTCGTCCATAAAGCTATAGTCGACACAACAGCGTCCGCAGACGACTAATCCATGATTACCGCAGACCAAACGGCCATCAGGAAGTTCAGTGGGCGAATCAGGACGCCAAGCCATACTGTTGAGATGATAGTTGAATTAAGGTGTCAGTAGAAAGAAGATATAAAAGCTTGATGCCTCCGGTGTAGACGGTAACCCCGCATCTAACGGAGAATTACGTTACGGCTGAATAATGAAGTTTGGCTGGCAAGTAAGGCTGCGACACTTCTGCATGTTGACATCAGCTACGGACCGCTGTTACTCTGAATATTGCACACTTCCAACACTGAAGAAGCTCATGCATACAAGCATCATGTGCACCCCTCTCGTGAGGCTATAAATTGGGCTTACTAGGTCTCTCGATTAAGCTTTAGTATTTGCTGAATAATATTCCATCCACGGACAAGCTCTTCAGACTTTTATGAATATGACGGATATGTGTAGCAGCTTTTCAGCTAAGAATTTCTTCGTCAAGGTCTATGTTCTTGGGCGGTCAGGATATCTCACTGTCTCTATGCACATCGTGATCAATTTCGCAAAGGTAAACGACGCAAAGATCGAGATGGTGATGACCAAAAGTCACCATCGATATTGTCAAGCGAACTATTGGAGTTATTTCTGTCAATTGAGCAATTGTAATTACCACCCAATCGCAGCCTATTTATTAGCCCCTGTGCAATATCGTCTCCACTGCTACTATCCTTGCTGTTTGTGTACATCATTCTTAATGTTCCATAATCTTGTTTTTGGCGTTGAAGAGTGACTTAACTGTCGAATGGTTTTCACGCATGGGATGGTAAAATGGACAGGGTGTTATGGGCAATAGCCTGCAAAAAATCCAGTGACTTGGCTGCAGGAGGCGTCATAAAAATTCGCTTGGTGCCAGCTAACTCTGCAATTTGCAACGCGCGAATACCTTTGACGGCCGGGTATAGATCCTGCGAGGGGCCGGGAGTGCAGGTGCCAGTTGATCTACAGCAAAAAGGTCTAGAGCCAAGGATACTGCAGTACTGTGTGTATGTATCCCATGCATGTAGACCACAGCTCAGCTATCATTTTATGGCTGCTTCTTGGCAATCAGGAAACTTGCAAGCAGAGCAGATCAATTATGTCGATCCTTATTGGGCTCTCGAAAAGTGAGGCCTTCTTTACGAATGTCTTGTTACGGCGAGTGGATAAGAGGCACCCCACTAGGCTAGCCCATAGCCAATGTGTTTATGGTTAGCTATTGGACTAAAGCAGCTCTTGACGTTTCTTGCATGCGCAGTTGGATAAGATACAACGAAGGATTCCTCTGGCTTCATACAGCCGTTTTGTTGCCAGTCTATCCGGGAAACAATCAGCATCAACGTCGATGCTGCCGAAGTCCAAGGCATGGGAGAATATTAAGGACTCTAGAACTTGCAAAGGATTAACTATATAAGTGATTGAAGAACCCAACTTCTGCTCTCCATCTTAGACTTTCAAACTATACCTACCTCACTTTCACATATTGCTAAACATACCAATCTTATCACTCCTCTTATTCCAAACAGGCAAGGCTATAGTCATTCTATTAAGCACTTAAACATACGAGCCAACCTTAACAATGGTTAACAAAACCATATTGGTTGTCTCTCTTTCAGTCCTCGCGTCAGCCGTCTCTGCCGTTCAACTAGACTGCGCGCTCGACCCTGACGCCTAATGCGACCCAGTCCAGTACTGCACGTTCACTTGGAATAACGGTGATTGTGCTTCTGCAGGATGGGGTCAGGATGACAAAGTTCCTACCTTTGCCGAATGTCTTTTTGACATTGGCTGCCTAGACAAATGTGTCAATGGCCTCTGCTGTGACACCAGTAAGCTGCCCAATGGGGAGGCTGACTGCCCCACGCTTGAGACTATCACCAACTGCTGTTATGTGCGCACACCTGGCCCTGGAGTTATTGGCTCCTATGCCCCTGTCGTTGGAACTCGTCCTCCGGAGCTTTCATGTGGTTATTAAGGAAGCAATGCTCGGCAAATGATAAAGCCCCCCGACTCTTTACGCCCAGTTTCGAACTTGGAGAATGAAGAAAAGCAGCAACGGGCTGGCCAGCGACTGAACACGCCTGATGTACCTATATAGTAGAACCCAAGACATTGAAGTAGTGGGACGTTTCAAATACATATTGTTGGTGTATTGCAAATTTTCTCCTCGAATGTATGATTAATTATTACTGGACCTATCTGATGTCTCCAATAGCCCTTGAACCGTGGGAATGAGTGACGGGAACCACTGGTGCTGGGGCATAGAATGACGTACGTTACGGCAAATTTTCATGCAGGTCTTTGAGACGGAGTGTTGCTTTGTAATAAATTCTCACAATTGTATTGAGCTCCGTATAGATAACATAAACCTTCTCGTGTATTCCACTAACTAGTAGTGCCAAAGCTAGCCGCAAAGAAGTATATGAATGCCCAATGATCAGAAGTAATCACAGACAGCCTTATACCAACCTATACTTGAAAAAGAAATAACTCCGCCATCAGAATCCATCGTACCAGCCGTTCATCTGGTACAGCTGACCATTAGCTTCCCAAGTTCCACTCATTTGCTGGCTTCCTCGAACACATTGACTGATGATGTCTCCTGTAGCATCCTGCCAATCAATTGATATTAGCGTTGTCTCACAAACATGCGATCCGATTACATACCCAGCAGTCCTTGAATCCCTTCTTACTACCAGTGTTCTTGCGCTCCAGGGAGACCTTGACAGTCACTTTGGCGAGTCCTTGCAGTGTCTGGGAACCCTGCGTTGTACAGCTCTGCTGATAGCCACAATCCGAGTTACCACACATC
Source organism: Fusarium nelsonii (assembly GCA_014898925.1). NCBI lineage: Eukaryota > Fungi > Ascomycota > Sordariomycetes > Hypocreales > Nectriaceae > Fusarium > Fusarium nelsonii. The sequence goes on along the minus strand of JAAVUC010000092.1, from coordinate 452 downwards.
TTTGCACGAGCTTCCCAGTATGCATTTTGAAAGTCTGCGATACCTTTTTGTTGATTACCAAAGCAACTGGCCGCAAGCGCGGATGAGGCAAATAGGGTGAGGGCGGAAAGGTTGATGAGCTGCATCTTGTATGAACTTGGAGAAGTAGATTGGGTTTAAGGGTGAGTTGAAGGTATATGCTATTGAGAGTGTATCCTGAAGATATTCTCTGATGACTTTATAGTTCGAGACATAATCTAAAGATTTCGGATTATCGGCTAATAATTGGGGACTTCAAGGCGAGCTAAACGACGTTTGAATACGGAAATTAGTCAACTGAAGACCGCTGACCCATTAGCTTCGTGCTGTTGCCCTATATCCTGGACTAGTGATTACGCGCCTGTCGAAATCGGACTGCTGGCCTAGTCTAGACTTCCAACTACTCGAGAAATTCTACAGTATAACGCCAAAAG